>MU378192.1:0-121268 GCA_022495175.1 Hypoxylon argillaceum | reverse complement strand
TATTAATATATAATTAATATTTTATAATATAAAATTAAAAAATTATTTATTATATTAAAATATTATAATAAAACAATATTATTTAAAACTTTAATTAATATAAAAACTTTTATAATTGATTTAAAAGTTTTATAAAATATATATTAATAATAATAACAGTATTTATAATTACAAATTAGTTTTAAGTTTATTTATATAAAAAAAAAGCTTAAAAATTACAACTTATAAATAAAAAAAAAAAAAAAACGAAAAATTAGCTATTTTATTAGTTAGTTAAATATATAACAATTAAACGATTTTAAAAATATATTTATAAATTTAAAAAAATAGCTTAAAAAAAAAAAAAAAAAAAAAAAAATCAAAATTGTTTTATAACTAATATATAATAAAAATATTAAAATATTAAAAGCAATTTTATTTTATATATAAAAAAAAAGCATATTTTTTTTATAATTATTAGTTTAAATTTATTAAATATATTATATATTTAATTAAACAATAAAATTGCATTTAATAAATATATATAAATATAATTTTATTATTTAATAGTTTTATAATTAAAATATAAAAAATGTATTAATATAATAATATATTAAAAAAAGTATATTTTTAAGCTTTTTTTTTATAAAAACTAACTATTTAAAATATATAAAAATATTAAAATCGTTTAAAATATATTTTTATAAAAATTTTAAAGTATAAAATTAAAAAAATTACTATTTATTTTTTTTATTAATATATAAAAAAAAAATAATTAAATAGTTTAAAATAATTTAATTAAAAAATATATAACAATATAAATAAGTTTAATAAAATAAACTTAAAAAATTAAGTTATAAAATTTATTTAAATAAATTTACTTAATAAAAAAACTTAAAAAAAAGCTTTTATAAAAATTTTTTTATTATTTATAATATTATTTGTTAAAATTATTATTTATTATAAGTGCTTATTATTATAAACAAATAAAAACAATTATAAAATTAAAGCTTAAAAACAAAATATTAAACTTAAAATTAATGTTTATTAAAAATATATATATATATATAAAGCTTAAAAAACAAAAAGCTAAAATAACTAAAATATTTAGCAAGCTTTATTACAATATACTTTTTAGAATCGTTTTAGTTACACTGGTTCAATTCTACTTGTTAAGCTCAATCGTACTCTGGTACGTAACATTAATTCTATTGTGTTAGTTATAATGAATTCCTAAACTGCAAATATTTTGCACATGTTGGCCGTACATCGCGGCCCCGGTTCAGATAGGCGCCCAGATGTTCCAACAAGCACTCATTCGCTCTAGCCATTGACCACATTCTGGCGTGCTTGAAGGGCTAAATGTCATCCCGTGGTCCCGCAAGGTGCCTGTTAGGCTGCTGTAGAGCTTGTTGGTTTTCTCAGTCTTTCATTCAAGCCTATGGAAACTGTAGATGGTCATGCTGGGCCATAGCAAAGTGCCAGGAAGCCTTGCTGTGAGTTTCGAGATCACTTCGCTAGTATACTATGGCGCAGCGCTATCGCGTGGCGTGTTGTTGTACATGTGACGGCAAGATAGCTACGGCACAGCTGACCTAGGGGATTTGCTGTTGGTTGAGCCTCCTCTCCCTGAAATGCTATAGGATCATAAGTATAGTATTGTTAAGAGCTTAGGTAGCCTATCAAAGGTTAGTGCGCACTGACCCAAGCACCATTGCTGTTAGTTCCCGCCTCTTGTCCCCGAAATGTCAGGGGATAATATTTCCACATGGTGTGTGATAGTCTATGCCAGACGACAATACTGTCACATAGTGTGGCACTATCCAGGTGTTGGTTTTGCGAAGTTTGATTTCCTAGTATAACAGGCCTAATGACTTTGTACATGAATGGGCTTCCTCTGTGGCTGGAGGGCCGCTGTTAATTTTGGCTTTCTTGCCTCAAGATCTTACTGGAGGATTCTGCTTTATGGTGGATCATTGTGCACCAGCCGGGAAGTCTAGCGCTTAGTAGTCACGAGCGAGCTTAATTAATAAATACACTTATGTGTACTGTAGCTATCTTTCCGGCACCTTGCATAACCAACGACATATTAATGCTCGACTTCGATGTGTTGGTTTATCAATAGCTACAGCACAGCTAACTAGGGCGCTACTCGTCCTAAGGTGATCCTATTAGACAATAGCCCCATATAGTGGGCGCTACCTGCCTTTTGCTTCCCCTCTTCTCTCTTTTATAACACACTCGCTGCCGCATCAGCCCAGCCTCTTTCAACAACACAAGAAAAGAAAAGAAAGAAAAAGCAAGTCCACGCTATTATATCAGTTAAAGCTTCGTTTCTAGCCCCGAAAAGGCACGATGGATGATTCCAAGATACAACGCCCTTCCTTGACATCTCTCCAAGATTTGGAGTTAATGGAAGCCCTAGACTCAAAGACACACGAGTTGAAATATGTCATGTTCTATCATATCACCTCTGCCAGCGATCTTTACTATGGACAGATTTACAACAAAAAGATGAAGGACATCACTCTTGCTGACTACATCTCAGCATTAGAGCATGTTAGTGACGAGGAGATCTACCCTCTAGTCCCCGAAGGCATTACGCTCAAAATTGCGCCTGATCACTGGGATGATACTACGGCATTCATCAAGCGGCCGGGATTCACCTGTTATAAAACCATGAAGGGAACCGAATTCATCCCACAACAAATCCTACAAGAGACTCTTATCATGGAGCAGCTCTCCAAAGCACCACACCCCAATATTATCACATACCTTGGCTGTCAAGTAAAGAATGGTTGTCGGATTACAGCGATAGTCTTAGAGCGTCTTGATCAGACGCTTGCCCAATTGGCCCAAACACCTGCCTTCTACCAGCTTGACCATGATGCAGTTTTCAAAGCTATTGAATCGGCTATTCATCATATTCACTCTCTAGGGTTGGCCCATAATGATATAAATCCACACAATATCATGTTTAGGGATGGGAAGGCTGTGCTGATCGACTTTGGATCTTGCCAACCATTTGGGAAGACTCTCCAATCGCTTGGAACGCCAGGCTGGTTCGAGGAGAGTTTTTATACATCTGAGGCGAAACATGATGAATACTCCCTTAAGAGGCTGAAACAATGGCTCCAAAAGCCGGAACCACAATAGATGGAGGATCCTACAGCTACATTGAGTCTTGCTACCGAAGTAGTGTGGAGTGTAAGGAGGAGGGTCGGGGGAGGTTAGCCAGCAATTTGGTTACTAGATTCTAGGAGTTGTTTCTGTATTTATCTAGATACGGTAACGGACATGCTCTACATCACCTGAGAGGTAGAGGCAGCACGTCGAGGGTTCTTGATTTGCAGGTAACAACAGGAACAACGGCTGTGTGTCCGTTGGGGAGGTTTCAAGCGACTCCCACCACTACATAGAGATGGAAGTTCGTATAATAGTCTAGAGAGTTAATTCTCGTAGTAAGTCAATAGAGAAGGGACTCCAAGGAGTGACTACATACAGAAGGGATAATGAAGCTTTATATAGAGAAAGGAAATCGTGGCAATCACCAAAGTCACTGTGACCAACTCTTATTGTAACGATCGTGAATAGTGGCATCACGGGCGAGTGTATTAATGCTATATATAACGATTCTACGCTAAATAAGAAAGGAAGGAAATATAAAATCAGTAGTGGGCTGCAGAATATATATATTTTAATTTGTCTTTGTCCGGGTGCTTTAAACGTGTTTTGAATAACCCCAATGTCTCGCGTTAACGGGAAAAAAAATAAGGCGTTTTACAACCCGTTTCTGTCTGTATAAATCATGCACAAAGTATGTATGTGCTCAGTCGCCTGCCTAATGTTTGGCTAAGCCAAGCTTAAGCAGAAGCGAAAAATGCGCTAATCCCAATTTATTGTGTGCTAGGAAAAGTAGTAAAACTTAAAACTTACAGTAGCTGTCGTGGAAGAAGTGATACTTAATGTATTAGACGTGATTGGCCTAAATATTTATGGTGCATATACCTCTAGGCACTATTTCGCACAGTATGTATATGGGGACTTTCGCGGGTCTTTTGGGTGTGAGATATTGTATTTCTTTACCGTGCGAATATAAAATCGTACCCCACCTGATGCTAGATGGGAGGCGAGCCCAACTCTCTAGGTCCCGCGACCAGCCGATTTCGCATGCCCCAAAAGTCACATTTCAAAGCAAAACCCCACGCAGCCAAACTACATTGCCTCAGTACTTTAACATTGAACAACATTTCAGAGGCCTGGTTGGTTTTTTTTTTTTTCGGAGAGGAAATTAGGTATTCAAATGCCGCAAATCCTAAATTTCCTACGACATAATTCATTTTACGATTGACCCTTCGAAAAGAGAAAAGTCAACCGCCGAAAAGTTAGCATTTGCCACTCGAATTCTTGCGCGACATCTCGATAAGTCAACAGCGCCTCCGGGCAGCTTCGTCTCGAGCCCCTTCTTATCTACCTCGAAGCGTACTACATCCCCTAACACGCGCACCATGTCCGCTATCCTCTCCGCCGACGACCTCAATGACTTCATTTCGCCAGGCGTCGCATGTATCAAACCCGTCGAGACGCTGCCTGCGGCTTCCGAGCACCCGAAAGGAAGCGAGCTCGAACACGAGGTAGTCCTCGACGGCCAACAATCCACTCCAATAGCGGGTGCGCCAGCACAGATTTCCTTGACGGACTGCCTAGCCTGCTCTGGCTGCGTGACCTCAGCCGAAGCTGTACTTGTTAGTTTACAGAGCCATAGCGAACTCTTAAACACCTTAGACCAAGCCCCTGCCCTACAAATAAGGCGCGACGATGTGGATGGGACAATCAAGGTCGAAGGGTTGGAGAATCCTGATAGTAAGCTCTTTGTGGCAAGCGTGTCTCCCCAGACGCGTGCCAGTCTTGCTGCAGCCGCGGGGCCGGGTGTAAGTCAGCGCGACACCGGGCGAATGATCACACAATTATTAGAAGGTCGCGATGGATTAAGGGTTGGTGGGAAATGGAATAATGGATTCTCATGGGTAGCCGATACGAATGCGGCCCGGGCGGCATGTCTGGTCCTAGGCGCCGAGGAAGCCATTAGTGATCGCAAGGTCGCAAAGCCCATCTTGTCTTCAAGTTGTCCAGGTTGGGTGTGTTATGCTGAGAAGACACATCCGTATGTATTGCCCCATATATCTAAAATCAAGTCGCCGCAAGCGTTGATGGGCACGCTATTCAAGACAAGCTTAAGCCGCACGCTCGGCATATCCCCAGATCGAATATGGCACCTTGCTATAATGCCATGCTTCGACAAAAAATTAGAAGCCAGTCGCGAAGAATTGACAGACTTGGTCTGGAACGAAAAGGATCGGCCAGGCAGGGGAGTCCGCGACGTCGACTGCGTTATCACAAGCAAAGAGATTTTGATGTTGGCAGAGTCAAGAGGCATCGATTTCTTTAGTCTACCCAAAGAATCAATCCCTGTCTTATCACGTGTCCCTTTCCCTGATCCTACGATACAGGAGTTCATATTTCCGTCCAGTCAGAGTATTCAGGCAGTTCCCGCTGCCGGAACGTCAGGTGGTAACCTCTACTACACGTTGCAATACGTTGCGTCGCGGCATCCAGGGTCGCGAATCGAAACGACCAAGGGTAGGAATGTAGACGTTGCTGAGTTTTCAGTAATATCAGGGTCCGGTGACCCCATTTTCAGGGCCGCTCGATACTATGGGTTTCGAAATATTCAGAACCTAGTTCGAAAACTAAAACCAGCACGGCCATCACGGATGCCCGGCGCGAGGTCTGTTGGGGCAGCCAGAAAAGCTGCAGGCAAGCCGGCTGGTTCAGAATACGACTATGTCGAAGTGATGGCTTGCCCTGGTGGGTGCACTAACGGAGGGGGTCAGATCAAAGTCGACGATCCTCTGGTGGTTGAACGCAAGGGGGCGGGATTCCAGCCAGGGCCCCAAGAGCAGAAACAGTGGCTTGCCGAGGTAGACGAGGCCTACTTCTCAGCCGACGAAAGCGAGTCGGGAAGTGGTGAGGGCACAGAGAATATTGGTAGGGGAAAAGATGATTTAATTGGCGACATTTCCTCAACATATATTCGAGATAACCTGGCGCACTGGAGTAGTATAACCAGCATAGACATAGATAGGCTAGTATCTACCAGCTACCGTGAGGTCGTTAGTGATGTCGGTAAGAGCAAAACCAACGACACCGAGCGGGTTATTCAGCTGGCGGGCAAGATCGGCGGTGGGTGGTAGACACTATCGCCTCGAGGACAGACCTCAAATGATAACATTCAACTAGCTTTGGCACCGCGTTTTGTGAAACCTCTGCTATTGCCATCCGGGCCTCTCGGCGATCGAATGACCTGGTCTTCGTCCCGTGGCGTAGATCGACCGGAGAGGGGCGTAGCACCACCGCCCCTTCTTTCCAACTGAAAACTAGGCTTCGGCGAGTAGCCGGGATCGTACAGCTCACGGCTATTGGGACCAGACTGACTTACCGGCCGCTGGGCGCCGCTGGTGTCGCCTCGGCTATCATTGTGTCTGTGTCCGCCACTGGTACCCCCGCCACGCCCTCTACCGCGGCCCCTCGGGCCGCGCCCGTCAGCTAGCCTTGGCGGTGTGGCATTTCCAGGAGTAGATGTGCCTGACGAAGGATTTGACCCGTTCCCCGAGCCCGAGCTAGCGGGGGCGGTGCCAAAGATCTTAGCCCTGACTTCTTCGTACCGGCGCTGCTTCTCCTCCCGCTCGCGCTGCTGCTTCGCGCGGATCTGTTCGGGGCTCAGCTGTACCTTGCTCTTCTCATCATCGGAGTCTCCGTCATCCAGCTTAAGCTGTGAGACTTCGCCGGTGAGGGGGTCCCGTTTCGTGATCATTTTGGGCGCGGGCTTGCGGCTGAGGACCTTGACAGCTGGCTTGAATTCGGTCGCGAGAGGGGGCTCGGGACGCGCCGCGAGGAAGTGGAAGGGCTCTGGCGGCGTCTCGCTGCATCAAAGACGGTTTTGTTAGTCAACTCGATGGCGGGAAAGGTGGAAGCGACCCTCTGGTGCGTCTCCTCATTTGAAAACTCACGCTGATTGCCAGAGCTTCCTATTGGATTCGGCATGTTGCGCCAGACGTTGCGCTTTGGTCATTGAAACCTGCGGCGGTTCGTCTAGCTCTGTATCTGCTGCCGTTACTCGGTCGGCTTTAACCTCCCAATCGTCGTCGTCCCAGGCATCGGGTACGTTGTTTCTTTTCCCCGCCATGAAGTATAAATATAGGCGAATCAGTCGGTGGTTTCATACAAGAACCAGGCTATTCGCTATTTCTGTGATATTCAGGGCGAGTAGTTATCGGCAGACTTGAGAGGGAGGTGGAATGATATACATATATAGGAATAAGCTATTCGCATGCAGTGATCAAAAGGCTCTGCGCGTTGTCATGTTGTGATTGTTGTTTCTGATTCCTCAGTGCTACGATTTAATTTAGGTGAGATGCTAGACTCTAGACTAATTACCTAACCTAAATGGACTTGATTTGGTGGGTCTGTGGCTCATCCCCATCCCTAAGTACTGCGAGGTAGTTACCTACAAGCAGGTCTAGGGAGCTAGTAGCCCAGACGAATACCTCATCTCAAAGTACATATAGGCACCTAACCTGCCAAACTTCAAATCCTTAAATCTACCTAAGTGCTGAAATACCTCTAATAGCTATAGTGCTTTCTAAGACGTGCTTGTCTTCACGATATCGAAATTCGGCAAACTCGTCCTTTGTACTCCTCATACTATTTAGACTAAGTGAGAGATAAACCGGAGAATTTGATTCGTAATCTACTCTAACCATATATCCACGGTACTGTACTCTGTACGTCCTCCACCGTCATCCCACCTAGCTCGAAATTTACACTTCACCATCAGCATCACTTGTATGCAGAGATTAATCCCGTTCTTTAGGAAATTAAGTACACCATGCAGCAGCACACAACAAACCCGTTTGCGCAATTCGCCTCGCGGATACCGGGGCCTATTTACACTCCAAGCCAGTCCTTCAATGAAGCAATCCAGACTCCTGATTCGCAAGGTATGGACTGGGCCGACAAACAGGCCAAAGATGTCGAGGTCGCTAAAAGTCGGCTCTCTGACCAAAAATTCAATATCAGTGAGGTTTTCCTTCAGCTTGCGGTCTTCGCTCATTCACCAAAAAAAAAAAAAAAAAAAAAAAAAAAAAAAAAAAAAAAACTCCATATGGCGGTGATATCAGCCACAGCGAGCATAGTTTCTAACGAAAGGCGCAACTCTAGGAGATTATGCAGATCCTCTCTTGCCTCGACAGCAACCCCCTTCTTATTACTACCCTAGAGGAGTTACGGCTGAGATGGAGAAGCACTTACTCGATCTGATTTCAAAAATCAAGGCGGAAAGCACTTGAGACGCTTTGATCAGCTGAAGGAACTATATTAGTCCCCTCAATATGTAGGATACAGCGGTTAGCTTGAACCCCAGCTCTGAGGTTATACCCGTCTAAGTATGGTATGCAGTACCAGTAACCAGGCCTTAACTTATCAACTGCGGACTCTAGACTCTAGAGGGATGGGAAATGTGAACAGCGTAGTTGTCTTACTGTAGATGGACTCAAATTCTGACGGCGCTTATTTGCGGGTGCCTGCCGTAGCCATGCAATCATCCCTGAAAGACTCAATACACATGCTTATTTATATATACTTCGATGAACAAAATCTTTTATACTTAATTAACTAGACATAAAGAAGGGCAGTATGTAAGGCCTAGTAGTCATAAACTATCTGTCCAAGGGTGCATTGATCGTGTCAGATATTGTAAGCGATGGCATGCATTGAGGTAGAATTGAGAGTTTAAGATAATATCCCTTATATCTGACAATACTATAGACGGAGACTCAGAAGTGAAGAACAGAAGCAAAGAGACCTAAACAAACTTTTCAATTAGTTGTTTCAGCATGATAGACACATCAAGATAGATCCATGCTGAAAAGAAAAAAAAAGAAACCATGACGCTCTTGAACCGCTGCTCGCTCTAGTACATGGCAAGATGCAATGGGCTCGGGCCATAGACTGAAGGAATCATCACTAACTGTTGAATGAAACTCAATATATTTCTCAAATGGACTATGAAATATTTGGAATCTCTACCATGTTACGGATCTCATCCAAGCTGGAGGATCCAGTCCTTGTAGGTGGACAATGGGTGAACTGCGACCAGGACATATCGAGGGACCAGCTTTTCGAAGACAAGTTCGCCTTGGCACGACCTCTCAAGCAGCCGGATAACGTGGAGAGACCCGCGTGTTTCTGGGCAAAACCCGGTCTAGCAAGCAATAAAGGTATAGATCTCGCGGGCGTATTTGCCCTTCTTAACGAAATGCTGGTTAGGATCAACAGCAACGACAGAAAAAGTAGCGAAAGCGTCGCTAATGTCTTCGGAATCGTCCTAAAAGTCAGGCAGTAGAAGCGGCGACGCTACATGCCGAGTGTCGTTGCCAGCGATGTCGTAGCTATTCTAGCGCAATAGCAGATTGGTGTCAAGCCGGAAAATGGCACCAGAGAGCGTCCCGGGAACATCAGCCAACTGAACAACCTGAGGCTCGGCCGCGTCGCTGTCGCCGTCGCCCGGCTCATACCAGTAAGCCATTCCGTTAATGTCATCTACGGCCGGCCGGTGGCACTAGTCTGGTGGCTTCGCACTGCTTCTTGTAGGTAGCCCGCAGGCGACGAACCTCGTCCACAAAAGAGTTCATGACGCCTGCCGAACTCGTGTTATGGTTGACTATTTAGAAATTTGACTTACGATTAACAGGGTATTCAGTTTGGCGTCAGAGTGTCCAAATGGTATTTAAGCAGGTGGTGCGCACATACGCGGTGGGAGCGGCGGGTGTCCGAATTACCTATCCCACTACCAACAGCCTGCGTTTTCTATTGCGAACTATTTCTACAAATGTCACTCTTTTCAATAGGCAAGATTTCAATATGAACTATTAACCTGAAGCAAGCACTCACAGCCTTACTAAAAGATTCACATTCCTAGGATGGTGAAACCTATCTCGTAGGTTCCGTAATTAGAGACTAGCGATCTAATTTACAGTATCTCCAATTTCCAATATGAACTACTGTACTTCGCCATTTGTTCTATGACTATCTTCAATTCCTATATTCTATCTAGCACTAACTATACTCGTCAATCTACATCTCTCCCTTTAATGTAGCATTGTAAGTGTCCGGTGACTCAGCCTAGGCAGGATTGTGGCAATATTGAGCCCTCGTCGAAATCCAAAGTTATAACAGCCTATTAACTCTTCAAAGCCAATCCTACCATAGCCCGAATAAGTTTATATCAAAGTTTACATACCTCTAATTGTATCCGCTAAAATACACAGGCCGTCTGATATTAGTTCAAGGTTTACCAACTGTCTATCAGTTGATCTAACCTCGTTAGCGACAGATCGGTGGGTGCAAGCCTACGATTGATCCTCTTCGTGTGGCGCAGCCGACTAAATATGTATTTACCGTGTAAAGTGTCGAATCACTGATCACCATCAGATATTGAAGGCGATTCTGCCTAGGCTGCTGCGCCTTAAACCAATTGCTGTAAGCCAAGAGACACAAGGTTGGTGGCGGTGTTCTGTTTGTCCTCCTCAAGGATCGCAAATAAGATTACCTGCACTCCTATTCTACTTAATACCAATATTAATAAAGGAGGAAGATGGGCGCGATTTCGCTCACATTTGTCTCGAGACATCCAGTTTGACGCATTACTCTAAACGTGAAGATGACGATGGCATCAATCAGAGGCCAACTTCAGAACGCTGCACCCCGCAACCAGCAGTTACTCGATATCCTCTCGCAAACCGACAATGCCCCATTAGCGCTTGAGCAACAGAAACGCTACATCCTAGACCTCGATGGCCAACTGCAGGATGTGAAGAAGCGTATTGCCCTTTTAGGGCATGAGAAGTGGAAGGAACACAAGGACCACGAAAAGTATCGCGACTCTGTCATGAAACGATGGGCATACAAAGTTACCGGCAACAAAGAAAAGTTCGCAGCCAGAGCTGAGAAAGAAGAAAGGGAATATTTCGACGTATGGATTTCCTGCTGACGACTACAAGACCGAGCATGTCCAGGCTAATTCGGCATAGGTTCTTCAAAAGTTGCATCAAGCCACCACGCTCGAGGAGAACCTAAAGAGCATGAGGGCCGAGGCGCTCGGCGTACAGCAGACCGTCGAACAAGACTGCGCGCGCCGTGCGGCAGCTCAGAGCGAGCTCGACGCCCTTTATGCCAGCATCTTCCAGGGTCCCACGCCATCCTTCCCCGAGGAAGACGATGCTGAGCGTAATGTGGAAAGCGCGATGCAGGTTTACAATAACTCTTGCGGCAAGCTAGAGGCAGACCGCAAAGTGCAGTACATCTTAGATGAGGCCGTCAAGCGCATAAAATCCGCCTTACTCGACATCGAAGATGCTCTTGATGCCTCGCGGCTGGACATGTTCGGTGGGGGCGCGGGCGCCGACATGATGGAGCGATCTGCTCTGCACAGAGCTGAGATGAACGTCGTCCAGGCCCAGATGCTAGTTATGCAGGCACAGCACGTCTCGCCCGAGGTAAGGAATCTGCCGCCCGTGAACATCGCTCAGGGGAATCTCTTCAGCGACGTCCTCTTCGATAACATATTTTCCGACATGGAGTTTCATGATAAAATCAAGGCTTCGCGCGCCGAGGTCCAGCGATGTCAACAGGCACTACTGGCCCAATCGACAGCAGCGAAGGAGCGTTTTCAGGCCTCGGAGCGGCAGTTAAATACCCAGTCCGATTTATTGAAGACAGCAAGGGGGGATCTACAGAAGGTGCGCCAGAGTATATTTAGGCGTCTGGCAGAGGGTGACGCACCCCAGTCAACGCCAGGTAAACCAGGAGAAGCGCCGCCTCCGTATGCCTGATAATTTGCTATGGAAGTAGCTGTAGAGTAGAAACTGAGGGAGGAAAGCTTTTGTTTCCGTGTATATACATATGAGTAAGCGTAAGTACAAATCACCATCTTATAAAAGCCACAGGGCACCTATTTTCTCACTCGATGAATGTGAGCTCTAGATGTTGAGTAACTGTATAGAAGCCCCGAGGACTGGAGGTTTTGGGTTCTGGAAATTATATCCCACATACAGGTACTTGTGCTCTATATAATAAGTTCTTTTATGTGACCCTTACCTCACCAAGGTTGGATTAGAGTCAGTGATTTAAGGGGTTGTCAATGCTTTTTATCTCATATCAAGCTGATATGAATACCATAAAGATAATACGGGGTAAAGGTACTTCAAATTACCATTAATTCCAATCAATATCTTATTAAAAGAGAATAGAACGGATTCACGACAGCTTATAAGCTATCAAAGGCAGATGTGGTAAATATGGCAACAATCCAAATAAAAAGGGGTTGGGTTCCGTAGAGACATGTCTACCTAGATATGGTCGTATTGCGCAGTCTAACGGTTGAGTTTCCTATCAACAAGAGCTAATTCATTCATTGTGATCATATCCAGGCCAGCGTCTCTCTATATATGTTATTTGTGTTTGCCTAATACACAATGCTTATCTTGCTACAAACCCATTGTAAAAAGGAAAATAAAAAATTATACTTAAAATACATCCTTATTTTTGATATTTTATGTTACTGAAATTGTAACATTAATGATAAATACAATATTGGCATTTAGAAGTAAAGAAAAGCGAAATTTTTATTTCAGACTACAGAGACTGCCAAAGTATCGCGGGAAGTAAGTAAATGTCGTTGTACCAAGTGTTTAATATTGCAAAAGGCAGAGTTTAGTGCTGGGATGAGCCATCATGAGGGTTGATACTTGAAACTTGTACTTCAAATTGTAATTCAAACTCCGCCCTGTCTAGTAATAACTTTACGCGCTGCGGTACCATCATAAGTGCCTATATAGAGGAACTAAGAGGGCGTGACAAGAGCTGCTAGAGTATTGATGACGTTGGTCGGCCCTCTCGAATATCACTAGAAAAGGGTTTGGATCATATTCCGTATAAAACCTACGTACTTCGGTATGTGGCGACGAGGCTATTTGTTTTTATCGAGGGGTTTCACGATCGATTATTGCATCCTGCTTCCTACTTACATGTGCGTATCTCCCTACTTCCCCTACCCCCTCACCTTCCTTGCCTCACTCGCCTACCTCACACCTCCATTCACTACACATCATCTACACGTGGACATCTACTTGAGCATTCACCACCTACGTACTCATCTAGCAGAGGCACTTGTTCCTTGACCTCGTATACCTTGAACTTCATACAAGTAGTCCTTCGGCCACGTTCTACCCTTTTACTTACCCTTCCTCGTCTCCATCAACGTTAGCACCTGCAACTTGACTCCTGTAACACACACAACTACCTTATTATTCTATTACCACGCACACCTGGTCACTAGATACAGTTACCAAGGTGGCTCAATACCCAACGGTATTTAAGCTTCCACCACGCAGCTACCTTAACCCATTAACTTCAATCGTGTGCTTCGTCGCATAGCAACACTCAAGTACGCGTAATTAACGCCGTACCCATCAACACCAACATGACCCAAGGCTACGGTGTAAACAAATGGCCAAGAAGTTAATTCCTGACTAAGATATCCGTCTACTTCTCTTGAGTGCTCCTCATCTCCCTTCTACCTGCCTAGACTTCAACACCCACACCTTCTACATCCACATCTACAACTACGCTCCATCTACATCTACACACACTCTCTCTATATCCACAATAGATCCAAACCTCAGCTACATCTCATATTGGCGGATAATCACAATGGATATTACCGTTCCTTCCAAACAGCAGGATCAGTCTGCGCACCTGGCCCAGCAATCCACACCGCCGAGCACACCCGTTTCCGGCAGGGGAACCACCATGGCTGTTAATTACCACGACCAGCAGCTTCAACCCCAGGAACATAAGAAGCCGCTCGAGTCACAAGAAGCTCAGGATAAGACAGAACATGAAGACCAGAACATGGAAGCATCGACCACGCAGAAACCCGAAAGTACAACCCACCAGTTTGAGGTGGATGAACTACCCGAAAGTACAACTCACCAGCTTGATGTGGATGAACTACCCGAAAGCGACGTCAGTAAATGGATATACAGCGCGGCCAGCGTCGAGCAACGCCGCCAACGCTTCTATAGCGTTCTGCATGCTTCATATCCATCGAATGCTGTATACAGTAAGCATTCCCCGCCCTTTATCTGTTTTTGTATTTATAACTTGAAAACGCGTATTTACCTATTTTTCTCCAGATACGTTCCAGCATCCCTTCTACGACGCTAAAGAAGATGGCTCGTATAGTGATTTCATCAAGGGCGAAATGTCAGATGGGAATGGTCTATACGACGACGACGATGATCACAGCCCATACACAGACCCTGAGAGCACAGAGGTCTGGCAACCTAAAATTGGCGACGAGGGGATCAAGAATGAAGAAGATCTTCATATGGTATTGAAATCACGCAAGGAGGACCAGACTCGCGCATGCCGTAGATATGAATCCATGTATAACTCCGGTGAGGGAGCTGCAGCAGACTCAGAGATAGGAGTACTTCCTCTTCAAATCATCCATGACAGTAATGGAATCAGAGTGTACGGTGCACTTGAGGAACATATCAACGATGAACAACCCCGACCAAAGAAGAAATCCAACAAGAGAAAGAGAAAGGGGAATCCTAATTCCACCTATAAATACGAAAGCGATTCGGAGGATGAGAAGCCCGCCCGCAAGAAAAGTCGAAAGGTAGAGGGTGCTGCTGGTGATGCCGACGCGGGCGATATGCAGTGGAGGGCGCAGACACGTGCTGCAGCTCGACGTCACAGTCATACGGGCATGGATGGCAGCTACGATGCAGACATTGAGAGCTCCCCAGGCTGGTCGTCTGATTCGAGTGATGAGACATGGGAGAGCAATAGTCCCGGGGAAATTTGCGGCCAACTATCACACCTTCTCTGTTGCATTGCCAGTTGAAACAACCTCACCGGAGTCGACAAATCGGACAACCGCCCTTTCTCGACATGTTTTACTGATACCCAGTTCGATATGCCCCTACATACTATCGTCGTTCGAGCGGAGGAGTCGTTAGCGCATCGTTGTATCCCAAACTCGCGACTGCGTTAGTTAGGATTTACAGGGCTCGTTGCGTTGAGCAATGCATCATTTGATACATGATATATGGTATATGGCCTTGATCGTTTAAGAAGAGGGAATATGCCGTGTGGATTTGCTTTTTATAGGTTTACTATGGAACACAGACTAGGCAGACATACAGCGCGATGAATTGATGATACGATCCTATTCTTATCTCTGATGACTTTTATATCTCTAAGACCAAAAGGGTGTTGTTAGAGTATTATCAAACAACTCTGATGCTACCGTAGTAGATTCAGGCGGTATACCGAGCTCATGCATGGGACTTATCTAGTGCACATCTATAGAAACTTATGAAACATCTTCCATTTGATATTCTATTCATTTATTAGCAGGGGGTTAGGGCCTTCAACCCGGGGGCCGGAGATCCCCTTTGTCGACTGAAGTGACCGAAAACGACAAGTCCGAGTTATGTAGGAGATTCGCTACCTCAACATGGCGGACTCGGCAGACTCAGTAGTCAATTGAACCAGCGAAGGGTTTTTTGCCGATTGTGAAATGAGTATCTGCTTATAAGTATATAGGTATGCTAACTCACGGTTTAGATGTACGGATAGATGTGTGGGTGAATGTGTGGGCAGTCAATCACCTTCCTCTATAATATTGAATCTCGTTGGTACTACGTAAATTTGAAGACATACCATATACGTAGTACTTTGTGAGAGAAATGCTGTCGATGTTCTGGTGTTTGGGTGAGCGTGTTTTGAAACTCCGGTGTAAGATCACGGCCTCAACAAAACAACGGCCATTGCAGGAAATAAATAACGTTACCTCCCTACCGCTTACAAGCACTTACGTGTAGTGCGCCGGTGGATCCATTCTTGTACCCCCCTCCTTTCGGCCGTTGCTGTTTATCCCCGGGCGTTGTGGCAACCAGGGTAGGCAATTTGTCCTTTTCGAAACCACAAGGAAGAGCAAGCTACCGTCGCCACCATGTCTGTCAGAAACGCCTCTTGCCTCTGTGGCGGCGTCAAGGTCGAGATGCGCGGCGACCCGTTTATGAAGAATCTGTGCCACTGCTCGTCGTGCCAGAAATTCACCGGTGGCCTCTTCGGCTCGCTCGCCGCCTACAAGACCGAGGTGCGTATGACGGTTTCTGCTACCGCTTTAGCCCCGGCGCGCAAATGCACACGACTACGCCACTCTCCGGAGGCGGCCCCCTTTTCTCGCCCCCCTATCTATATATGACACCCGCCTAGATTAAAAAAAAACACAAGTTCGTCGGCTAATATGGAGTGGCGACAGCAAGTCACGTTCACCGAGTCCGAGCCGTCGGTGCTGAAGACGTATGAGGATACGAGCCCGGACTCGGGCCGGGTGCTCCTACGGTCCTTTTGCGGGAAGTGCGGCAGCCCCGTCAAGGTTCAGCGGGCGAGCCACCTGGACACCCTCGTCGTGCCCGTCGGCATCATCGACGGCGACAAGGCCGCCTTCAAGCCCGAGCTGGAATACTACTGCAAGGGGAGAGCTGACTGGGTCGGCGCCATCGAGGAGTCCAAGACTTTTGAGGCCATGCCGCCGTCGTTCCCGCCTGTGGCGAAGTGATCTTGGAAGGATACACGATTTTGTATCAAAAAAAGGGTCAGCTGATTAGAGATATTAGAATATCTACATATGGCAAGAGGTCTCTTCCGTACTTAGGCTATTGATTGGGTAAGCCTCGTTATCGGATCGTTGCTGCGAGATACTGTATTTGTTCGTGGCGAGAACGTATACCGCTTTTAGAAGACACCGAGAATATGCACCTGGCTTTATTTGGCATGTCACACAGAAAGTTTACTCGCCAGCTAAGGGAACGTGTTATCATCATTGCCACTGATCGTAACGTAGTGTAAAAGACTTCTTTTTTTTCTTGATTTTTGATAATATATATATTCAGGTAAGTTTACATTTCTTAAAAAAGAAGAAAAAGACAAACAAGAACGCAAACTTGCGGATTCAGGATTATGACCGCGCGTCATTGGTAGGTCTCGCAGCTGTACGCATACCCTGTATTCGGCCCGGACTGGCTGTTTTTTTAGATTAAAGACGTACAACTGACTACCTCCAATGCCACACACGCCACGAATTCATGTGGCGATCGGATTCCTGGGCCCTCTCGAGGAAACCTTGGGGTATGTATTCTTGAAGAAGGACTCTGGCCTCTGGAATGCGTAAGCCGGCTGCAAGCAGTGTCAACTGACGCGTGGAGGAAGAGAAGGGAATGCTGATGGATGATGTAGTAAGCCTTTCACTTAGTATGTATACTATATACGCATAGGGCCGATGAATGTTGGGAAGCACCGAGGCTTGGCTGAGTACTACCTAGATAAGGTGCCGTGTAAGTGGCCACTATAGCGACGAGGAGTTGGCTTTTGAGTCTGTAGGATTAAGCTCGAGATACGCTCCCAATCTCGTAGCTGCTGGTGGTTCATTAGGTTATAGAGTGCATTCTTGCAGCATGCCTTATGTAGGTACCTACATAAACAAGTCCAGTACATATACGCAAAGGTATACTGAGATCAGATGAAATGCGTCAGCGCGGGAAGCGCCAGCCACACACCAACACTGGATGGAGCCTGGCTGGAGGCTGCCCGTCCGGATGTGTCACGACCACATGGCAACAAGGGTTGCGACAATAAAGTGCACTTCTACTTACTTGTAACTTACAGGACCTGGTGTATACTATGTACATATTCCCGCCGGCGAGGTATTTCCGAAGAGGCTGAACCACCCGCTCCCCTCAATGCTACCTACCTACAACACGTCGTACCTATATAAGTATGTACGCATACTGTACATGAGTGACCTTAAATAGCCACTGGGCTGTTGTGTGCTATGCCGACCTCGAAACGGACACTGTAGATACATTCGATGACTGGCTAGCGAGCGCCGTCCCCACCCTCCTCCTCGCTTCCTCCCCTCCCCTCGGGTTGAGGCCGGCTGGTGGATGGTGGATGGTGGGTTGTGGATTACACATGGGCTGTGACGCTGTCACCGTCACCGTCACCCAACCCTGCCAACCCTACCAACCCTCGGAGGCGGTCTGGTTACATCTGGCACTAGCACATGCGAATATCACGATGCTTATTCGGGAAAAGGGCTGTCTGCCTGTCTGTCAAAAACAGGCCGATCCGCCTCTTCTGAGACACCGCTACCGAGATATGCCGTGTTTCCCCAGCAGTGCCGAACCTGCTCTGGCTGCCCGCTCGCTGCCCGCCTGGTGCTTCAGTTGACAGCAGGTATTGTACATAGTAGGTGCGTACACAGACCTCGAATTCCGAGGTAATGCAATGCCAGATCCGAAGTTTGCATATGCCGTACCTTGGCAGCCCACAGACCTGGAATTTGCACTTTGGGAGGGCCTGTCTAGGTGTGTGTAGGTGTTCTGTACTCGATGCGGAGAGCGAAATTCGAGACCTGCGCATACTTACACAGTAGCCTACTGTGGATAGCAGCTATAATTACCAACAATTTAGGTACGGCTATAAGTAGCGACATTGTGTTAGGCACCTTATAGTACCTACCTAACTTACAAACCTGCCTAAACTGAGATACTTACCTATCAACCAACCTTGTAAGTATGTACTTAGAAGATACATACCTACATATAGATAATCCTAATATTCTGTCAGTGCTAAAGTACTTACATAGGCTCAGCGACTGGGGACAAATTAGTCTACCGGAGCTGAGGGTAGCATAAAGTGGCGGTGGGCAGGCAGGCTACCTAAAGTTGGCTCTCCCTTCGTACATACATTGCTAAGAATATTGCAATTCTTCCTTTTCGGATTGGTTGAGTCATCATCTACGTATGTATAGTGTATAGTGCTGTATATGTAGTGCTGTCCGTGGTACGATGTTGATGGGAATTGCGGCACTGGCCTTCTACACTAGGTAAGCCTACAGTACAGAATACCCAATGGGCGTTATCCAAGAGCTTCTAATAATATTTTTGGGGGGAACTACTCGGTATGGCTTACCTATAACCTTGCAGATACGATCCCGTTCCCGTATCTTGTCCAACTCGAGCTTGTCCCCTTTCCAAATCTATCGTCAGACAACAGGTGATAGTGGTTCGGCGATCGCCTCTTGTGCGGCACTAATTAATTTAGTAGTTATTTACATTCTCTCGTCCCTCCCTAGCTAGGACGGTACTTGCTGGGTGAAGTGGCAGCCGTCCCCGTCGGCGACGACATTACATCCTGCGTACCTGGGTGCTCACCGAGGTATCTGGTAGTGGGCTGACCTACAATCTACATACATACCAGCCTGCCTACCTACTACGTATAACCTATATCTGCTGTATACCTACTTGTATGCGCAGGTAATTGGAGCCGGGATAACAACTCGCCTTGCACATACCAAACACAGCGTTGCCTGGAATGGGAGCAGCCGTATGCGTATGCGTACATTCTTGGTCATCTCTTTGAAAGCAAATGCTTTCGGCGGCGAGTTGGTTGCCACCGGCGGACATTTCTTCCAATATAGTATTGGGGCTAACGGTCCAGCTTGAACTCTCAACCTCAGCTGAGAGGTTTGTACGAGCTGAGGTCCAGAGTGGTCACTATCTACGCGTAGATACCCCGTGCAATATTGAAGAGCATACTGCGTAGGCGAAAGGCATTCTCAGGGAAAGGAAGATGCAGTAAGAAACTCATCCCTTACCACCTTCGTTCGGGTTATTGAGCTTGTGATAATGCGCTTCTGGAGTACATTGCTGGTCCACGCACAAGTAATGTGAGGTACAGTACTTACGCGCACATAGCCCAGTCCAGCTCCTATGACGACCTGGAGGTTAGTATTACTTATACATATATTACATACCTACCTACTGCGTAAGTTAATCTTTGCGGATTCGGCGGCGGCGTCGTCGGTAGGTATTACATATCTGGTCATACAGAAATTAGAATACCTGTCTCGCCCCAACACACCACCGTACTATGTAAGTACGATGATAGCTTGATGGCGGCGAGACATACTATGTATGTACGTAGCGTGGACATGCAGTATATCACATCATCAGCGCATGTTGCAACACTCTCATCACGACCCCGGCTAGCTTCTTGAAACTCTCCCTACGCTGTACAGGCTACGAGCTGTCAACTCGCAATGGAAAAGAACAGGGACGTTTTTGCAGTCAGCCTCCTTTTGCGCCTACTGTAGGAAGGTCTCACGACCCCAACATATTGTACATATCAGACATCGCTCGTCTGTGCTGCATCGATCCTGTTTTGAGCTTCATCCACTTACGTAGTCCACCCATTGCAGCTAACCCCTGCGACCCCTTTGCGTAGCATATGCGCGATGATATCGTCTGCGTCGGATCCTACAAGATCATGTTCCAAGCTTGGTAAAGAAACTGTCGGTCTGGAGCTGACTGTGTCCTGTCTCGGGCTCGAAGAACGGCAGTGTCTTCCTCTTTCCGCATCAAGTGTTCCCCATCAGATATTCCCTATCTTGGTATCCTGGTATCTTGATATCTTGACAACCTCATGTCTTCTCCTCCCCACTAACATATAAACAACAGATCATATTTGTTCATCTGGAAATGAATACCAAGGGTTGGTAAAATTAAACACATGTATTCGCCGTTCATTGTGCAAATCAGCCAGGTCCAAGAGGTCTCGAAGCAAGCGAGCCAGACCAATAGGCCAGTGACACAGAAGAGCCTTCACAACCCAGCAGATATCCGGAACCGGAACCCAACATCTCCTGTTAAATAGCTGGGTTCTTAGACTACGTGATTGGATGTTAGGAATATATGAATAGCGGTGCTCAGCTAATCATTTGGAAACATTGGGAGCTTATGATGACCCGTACAACGTCCAATGCAGAGCTCCTCGTCTCATTGATTGTTGGCCACCAGCTCGCGCACAATTAATGCTGCACCAGTGAGCACTTGAACAGTTGGATGCATCAGTACCTATAGAAGTTGGAGATCGCTACGTGCGCTAATTATTAGGTACCTGACCTCAGTAGCCTAGAGCTCTCTTGGTTTGCCTGTAGGTACCTCGGTAGGTAAGATAGGTGATTAGGTATGTAGGTGTTCAATTTGAGTGTAGGTACCGTCTTCGAGGGGGCCAAAGCCGCCTGGTACCTGATAAGAGGTCGGTGTACTTCAAGGTACTATTGAACAACTTTACTTAGGGGAAAAGACTCAATTGGAGAATAGAGAATACTTACCCCTCTTAACTTAGCATGGCCTACATACCCTGGCCATGACCAATGCACTATGTGTAGGTACCTGTTCTATTTTGAACTTTCGAAATTATTAACACAAGTCACCACCTACCTCTCTAATTATAGCTAGATAAATGATTATACGGAGGTGATATACTTTGACTTCTATACTATAGAAGCCTCAGTGTACTTAGTTCGTAATTAAACACTTATTTGGATCATAGAAAATTTCCGCGCAAAAATTCTTGCACCAGGTATGGAACGTAGGGCAACTATACGTAGGCATTGACACAAATATGGAGTGAATGTACCCTATTTAGTAGCAAATCGATATCCATTCTCCACCACCTATCAACATGTAGGCACAGCTTGTATTCTGAATGTATCTTGACCAACTCCCGGTAAGGAGCTTGTTGGTAAATCTACTTACTTACCTTGTTGTACCTAAAGTCCACTGTCCACTTCCATTGGAGAAGTTCGAGGTCACGCCGATCATGGACCCTTTCCTGCCGTCGCAGCATCAAGCAATCACATCTCGCTTTTCTTTTCAATTTGACTTGATCTGTCGTCTCCTACAATGACATCTACCCGTTGTCAAACAATCCATTTGCTATTTGACAACAACCCATTGGCCTCAGCCACGCGTCTCATTCACCTCCCTATGCCCTCTTATTATTAATCTAGATCCTAGACCTTGCAACTAAGGTTGCGTGTTACATATTTCCTATCCTTCACCTTTTTGGCAGGGAATTCTTCTTCCCCTCATCCGCCCTTCACGCAGTGACTGGTCTGGCTTTTACCACTAGACTGAACTACCAGGTAATAGCTGTAGGTACCTACATACCTGGTAAACAGGTATCTACATGCACCTACCAACCGCCGCGGTACCTGCTGCTGTACCTACCTACTGATTATCTACCCCTCCTACCCTTCCCGGCATCCCGATAGACTCCTGGTAACTAAATCTATCTTATTTACAGCACGCTACCTATCACTTACCTACTTCACTTGCCTACCTACCACCAAACCATCATCACCACTGCCAGCAGCCAGCACGGCAGCACCAGTCTCCTCTCTCAATCCCTCAACCCCACTACCTATCCGATCTTCTCCGCCAAACAAAATTCAACCCCTTCACTCTAATTACTTACATACCTACCTATTCTCATCAGGAACAACAACGAGAGTCGACAGCACCAACTCCCAACTCGTGTCTCTACCACGTCGCCACATCACCGCGCACCGGCGTGGGTGGGATAGCTTGAAGGTTACTACTGACCATGGCAGCTTCAGAGGGAGGTTTCGACCTGCTGAGGCGGGCGACACAGGCCGTGATGTCAAAGTAAGTAGCAGATTGATTCATCCCTCTCAATACCCCTCCATACCTCCATACCTCTCTATACCTCTATACTATACCGATCTCCGTGTCTCCTTGCGTCTTGCGTCTTGCCTTGCTACAGTCGCATCTGAACTTGCCCTGCGTGCGGTCTGCCCGCTCTGCCCGCCCGGGTACCGCCTTGGCCTGTTTGTTGCACACCTTTTCTATTATGCCTTGCTGTGCACCGGTCACGGGGCATTGGCTGCTGGTCACCTCAAGCTACGGAGCGTAGCATTCGCGTTTTGTGCGCAAGCACAGACACAAGTACAGGCACAAGCACAGGCATAGGGGACTGTTTGTGTCCCTTCCATTTAGCCATTGCACTCTCCCACGTCAGTCGTCGATAAGACCCCGGTAATCCTAGCTTGTAACCTTGGAATTTTCCTCTGGCCTGCCCAGGGCTTGGACCGTGGAGGCGAGGGGAAACGGTCCTCTTGCCCGTTAGGACCCTAATTACCGAGAAGAGGAAGCCGTCGTAATTTGCTCGATGCAGATACACCACGTTTCTTCCTCACAACTCTTTGGGGCTCATCAGTCCGAGTCAAGAAAGAGAGTCAGGATCGGGGCGGCGGGTAGTAGCTCGCCACGACACTGGCCCAGTAGCATGGAGCATGGGGCGTCTAGCGACAAGATTAGTCTTGTTCCCCTCCTTTCCCAGTCTGGCTTTGTCGGCGCTCATTAATCGACAACTTCCTTGCCTAGCGTGGGTTTAGCCTCGCGATAACTCGGGTCATGACGATGCCTTCACTATATGAAAGCAAGCCTGGCCCGTTTGACCGCGAAATGCTGGTATCCCTCGCGCATAGGGCTGGACTGTGCTGTCTGCTGATGCTGCTGCTGCTACTGGTCCTAGTCGGACGTGGCTCGGTGCACTGCTCCTACTTGCCGTTAGGCAGTGCTATTCGGCAGGTATCGACATCGCGGCCTGACTCGCCAGAACCCGGACCGAAAAGCAGCCCAATGGGCTGGGTTGATTTCGCAAGCACCCCCACTCTCGGGTTGATCGATAGCAGCTCCCAAAACAGCTCCAAAAGTACCCTTGTGCCCCACCTAGTCACCCTCCGACCACATGGCGGCGTGGTTGTGCCATGGGTGCCACCGGGTCCCTTCTTGATGAAGGAACATGGGGGCCCGTGGAACAAATCACTCGCTCGTGAAATCTCTGGCTTCTTTGCCGCCCTTACAGATTTCGATGTGCATCGTGTTTCGCATCGACTGTCTTGTGATTGCCAATGTTTATCTGGTTCCCTTGGGATATGACCTACTCTGCGATGCGCTTTTCCCTTCATCCTAAAGTCCTCAATATCCAAATCATGACTTTGCCATTTTACCTACCTTTCTGACGATCCTTGCTACCCTCTTTTTTTTCCTTTTTTTTTCCTTGCTCTTCTCTACCTTCACACTATATAACTACTTCGAATACTGTGTCGCCGCCATTATCTACACTTCACATATCTCATCATGGCCGTAATTAACAGTCTACGCAGGACTTCGCCGACAGATGACGATGCGGACCAGATCGGCTACGATACTCCAAGATCTGGAATCGCTACACCTCAGCCTGACCTCAAGGACAAACGACTGCCTGGTATCATGAGCAACTTCGGCCAGGTTCGTTACACCCCTTCAACTTCGCCTTTTTCTTTCCGTTCCTCCACCCAATCACGAGACACCGAGACACCATGTCCTACCTCGCCTCAGGAAGAGAAGGAACCAGAAAGAGTGACAGTACAAACCTATACTTTGAGCGTGGACCTGAGCAAGGGCGAGGGGCCCGTGGCTTCGCCTTTCCTGCCACATGAGAAAATAGAGTCTCTGCAACTAGTGCAGCCTTCGCGACAACCAGCTCCCTTCTTCAACCCCTATCCCACCCCCCCATGCTCGAAAACACCCTCCGAGAGGGGGCAAAAGTTGAGCGATGCGAGTGCCGACTCGGGTCGAGAATCCCCGATCCGTCTGCCGGTTCAGTCCTCTATGAGCATAACTACCACGAGTGTTTCAAGTCGTTTAACTCAGAAGATTCGGAGGGCTACTCTGGCGTCACCCGTCACAAGCATCGTTACTACTAATAGCGTTCTTGCGAGCTATGTCCCCAAACCGAGTGGCTGTGTTATTGCATCCACTACACCCAGTTCTCCTTTGAACTCTGAACCCCCCAACGTCGACCACGTCGCACCTCTTTCTGATCACCGCGAGACGATGGACAGATTAAGAAAGCTAACACTTACTGCTTCGACAAAGAGCGGCCCGCCTACTCCTACGAGGGCACTTTCCGCTGCCCAACCATCGCCCGCCGAGGATCGATTGTTGTCGCGGACAAGCCGAAACGGCACAGATTCCAACGGCCGACATAGCACTTCTACGTCTCGCAGTGGTGGTATTCAGGCACCACCCCAGAAGGGGAAGCTAACAATCAAGATTCGAGAAGGGCGCAACCTACGGAAGAGCAGGGACCCGTACGTCGTAGCAGTTTTCCAGCGAAGTGAACTCATTTCGCATGGTCCAAGGACCTTTGAGGACGATGACGAAGTAGTTGCTCCAATATCTAGCATCCACATGGGCGGCATACCAATATCTCGCCAAGGAAGCGACTCGGGCAGATCTATGGCAATTCCAATGAGGAGCCGCCAAAGCAGTAATACTAGTATCTCGGACTATACTGCTTTTCGTAACCGGACGCGCAGATCCTTCACGAGTCCAAAATGGGACGCCGAAGCGGTTTTGTGCGTATTGTCCCCATCTATTACACTGTCACTACGAGCTAACCCTTTCAAGTGATGTCGTGGATTCAGATATGCTTGTCGATATATCAGTATATGACCATAGCTCTACAGGCGAAGAATTCCTTGGTCATGTTGACTTCCAAGCTATCATCGCGGGCAAGGATGAACCTGTGCGGGGTTGGTTTCCGTTGAGTGGAAATGCCGACACGACAATAGATAAGGAACCTACCGGTGAAATATACGTTGAGGCGCTATATCAAAAGACCGAAAAGAAACACTATGGCCCAGATGACTTCCAAATTCTGCGACTGATCGGCAAGGGCACTTTTGGCCAGGTCTATCAAGTGCGAAAAAAGGATACTAATCGTATCTACGCTATGAAAGTCCTGTCTAAAAAGGTCATAGTGCAGAAGAAAGAAGTAGCGCACACTGTTGGAGAGCGAAATATTCTGGTGCGGACTGCCACATCGGAGTCTCCGTTCATCGTCGGCCTGAAGTTCTCCTTCCAAACTTCGAATGACCTATTCCTAGTGACAGATTACATGTCTGGAGGCGAACTCTTTTGGCATCTGCAGAAGGAAGGCCGGTTCGATGAAAAGCGTGCCAAGTTCTACATTGCTGAGCTTATCCTCGCTATTCAACATCTACACCACAACGATATCGTGTACCGCGACCTGAAACCTGAAAACATTCTTCTCGACGCCAATGGCCACATAGCCTTGTGCGATTTTGGGTTATCTAAAGCGAACCTAACCAAAAACGATACAACAAACACGTTTTGTGGAACCACGGAATACTTGGCTCCTGAGGTGCTCCTAGACGAATCAGGGTATACGAAAATGGTGGACTTCTGGTCTCTTGGCGTTCTCGTCTTCGAAATGTGCTGCGGGTGGAGTCCTTTCTATGCCGAAGATACACAACAAATGTATAAAAATATCGCGTTCGGTAAGGTTCGCTTCCCGCGCGATACCTTATCTCAGGAAGGCAGGAATTTTGTCAAAGGGCTACTAAATCGAAACCCCAAACACCGCCTGGGTGCAATCGATGATGCAGAGGAGTTGAAACGCCATCCATTCTTTGGAGATGTTGATTGGGTCTCGCTTTCGAAGAAAGTCATTACGCCTCCTTTTAAGCCGAAGTTGAAGTCGGAGACAGATGTGTCGTATTTTGACCCTGAGTTCACTAACGCTCTTAACACTAATGGTTCATTAAATGAGCGGGCTCAGCAGTTAGCGGCCGGCTATACAGCATCAACGCCCCTATCTCCGACCACGCAGGCTAATTTCAAGGGCTTCACTTTTGTTGATGAGAGTGCCCTGGACGATCATATGAAAGGCCGATATGACGATGAGGAGATGAGTGACAATGATGGTCAGAGCGACACAGATCATCGGGATAACGACTGGGACGATTTAGAGGATCTTGACCTTCGCAAGGGAAACCGAATGAGTGGTATCGTTAAAACCGGCCATCAAACGGATGAGCCTTTCCAACAGTTCGACCTATAGTCGATCTACCTACCCGAAACCCTAAAGTCGACAATTTATACCTACACTATCAACTTTATCCACTAGTATGCAGGTGGTTTTCCTCTTTTTCTCGTGTGCGTAAGGAAATTGTATTCAACTGGCATCATTGCATAGGGCGGCAGTTTATTGCATGCGGGCCCGGCCGGCTCGAATAGGCTGGTGGTAGGGGAGGCGTTTGGTTGTTGCAAATAACGAGGGATTCTAGCACATAACATAGAAGGCCAATGAGAGCCTTCAGTACTGCATGGTCATACCAAAAAGGTTATGGAAGTTTTCGACATTGATCTCCTTTCTTTCTTTTCTTTGACACAGCCTTGAAGCCTTTCTATGGCGTGCGATATATGAGATGGCCAATGTCACACCAAGATAGCGGACAGATTTGTCAGTGTTCCCTTTCCAGCCTTGTTGACTGCGAAAAGATGTGCTATCTTGAAGTCTTGAATTTATGTGGCCTGGCGCTATGATTATACATAGCGCGTGCATAGTGGTTCCGGGACTGAGGTAGCGTAGGAGAAGTGGAGAGAATAAGAGAAACAATATCGATTAGTAACCTTTAGGTGCACCCGGCTCTTACCTGGGTTCGTCTAGTCTGGTTCCTTACGTCATTGGTGAACCGGGCGCGGATTTGGCGTGTTCATGAGTCCTGACACTACGATACCTAGTCTAGGGCTAATTTGCCAAATACCTAACAAGCGAGCAAGTCTCATCCATTTATCTGGTCAGTAGAAGTTGCTCCACAACGTATGAGGTTGTTCGTGTCAATCAAGGCACATTGTTTAGTCTAGTACAAGAAGAGGGCGTGGATGAGAGTCGAGTGTATACACTCTCCTGGCCTCCCCACACTGCCCATTCTTAATATATGGTATACATTTGGTATCTGATAAGTAACACATGTGTTTTTAATCGCTACATCGCGTAGGTAATTCGTTAGACCCTCCCTAAACATGTTCTATTAAGTCCCAACATTTGTTTCGAGCACGAAAGGGGAATATTATATACTTAGGTGTGCATAAAGGGACGAGTGAAGGATAGAATAGGGAAAGGGGTGAGGAACACGGAGGCTTAACTGATTAATATTTTCGCGAAGTGTAGCCTAGAACATAAACCAAGACTTGGATCTACTGATATAAAAGTATGCTTAGCCATTAACACGTGTCGTTGCTCGAGGGATGTCAACATGGCCATATTGTCACTTATAACAAACTTGTCACACAGCGTTGTTCTTAGCAAAACAGAGCGGCATTATCCCTATGATGGTCGGAAAAAGGGAGACAAGTAGGTACTATATGCTTAGTATTACATGGTAGAGTTACTACATATCATTTAGTTAGTAGGATTACATACTCAATACAACCCTTCTTGTTAGTAGTACTCATAATTGACGACAATAGGAGCAGGAATATTTTATGCGTTTCGTTTTTTCCCCCGCCCAGCAATTGGTGCCTCCATGTGGAAGATAGGAAGATGTAAGGTCGCTAAAAAATGAAGATACTTATGTGTACTTGATAACTTCTTTATATTCTTCACATCTACCTGGAACTTAGTTCCTCTTACAGTCTCGCCGAATGAAGAATAACAGGCACTGGTACTCTGATCACTGACTGCTCATCCTGAATCTACTACTAATAGTTTCGAAAAGCAACCCTATAGCTGGCTTTCGAGGTATAGTCATGCTATCAGGCCTAGGAAGATCTTTGCAGCAACAACTAGACAGAGGATGACTTGGACTCTAGACGATAGCAACTATGCACGTCTCTAATTCCGTACTCTTGTTTTTGGTGGCGAGTTGCCGCTAGAGGTGTGGTTAGAGTGGGAATTAAATCGCGAAAAACTCACTATTGTGTGAAAAGATACTAGAGTTACCCAGTTGGCGGTTTATGTGAGATTTTTATATATATAATTTGGAGACCCCTATGTAGGTATAGGTTCAAATTTGGAATATATATAGAGAGGGCACGGGAGACGGTTCATGTGACACAGAGATCTGTCTAGGTTTCCAATAAATAGCCTTAGTCAATGAAATGGAAATCTAATGATCGGTCGATATCCAAGCCACATGCAGGAAATCTTATAGAGCACTAGTTGTAGCGCCGGCGGTACAGGTTCCTTGAGAGGGGTATAGCCGATATCCGGTAGACTCGTAGGTGATGGGTATATTTATACTGGACAAGTTCACAGACGCTGAGCGAACTGCCTACTAGTGAGGCGTGTCTGAGGGGAGTTCGTCCTTCCGATGCTCAATTGGCTCGATGGGACACGTTTCCGAAGAATGGGAAGGCAGCGGCAGATTAGGAAGATAGGAATATACGCTCGTTAACATTAGGCGGTAGGTGGCTTGTCCAATGGCGCCGGAGCGATTTGTATGCCTACGTATAGTAAGAAGAGATGGGTTGATAAAGAAATAAAACATGATACGACAAAATGTGTGTGCTCCGTCTATGGTTCAAAATAATCTGTTGCTATTGTACCTACCACGGGTAGCCGAGATGGGATTAAGCAGAAGAGGGCAAATTGCATAAGCATGGAGTTAGATAGGAATAATAACCGCCGTAAGGAGATATTTGTCTGCATGCTTGAGCTTAGCAGCACGTTGGACAAAGGGGCATCAAGGGGATGTAGGCGCAGAATAGTATCGAGCACTCACTTTCCAATACAGCTTCTGTGTTCATAATGTGTTTTGATGTTTCCTACCTAAGACTGCGATATAGACTCATGATTCAATATAGCGGTGTAGGGGAGACAGGGGTCATCCTTATCACACAACTCTCTAGAGGCAACGTGCTCATGACTGCAGTGTAAGACAGAAAGAAGCGTCTTTTGTTGTCTCCGATATCAGCAGATACCATAGACGTAAATATACAGGGGATATTAATCCACTCGCAGTCGGCCGACCCGGGCATCTCGTAGATCGATATTCACTGTCGCCCAGCAGCATATCGGACACCCACACACCCACACACCCACCGTCTCCGATCATCCAACTTTCGCCATCGCTCGCTCGTCGTCATTGAACCCGTCTCTTTTAGTGATGAGCACCATCCTCCTCTTCCTCTTCCTCGACCAGCCAGTCCTCAACGGCGGCAGGCGTTGATGTGGCAGTGGCGCCCTCGTTACCCTCGACCTCGACGGCCATGTTCTCGTACTCCTTCAGGCTGGTGGCAAGGTCGGCCTCTTCAGGTGACTTGGGCGCCTTGGGCGCGCTGAATGTCTGGACATGGCCGACGCTATCTGAATCCTTCACCGGCGTAGGCTTGTAAGCCTTAAGTTCCTTTAGGTAGAGTTCCTGGACGAAATCGGCTGTGAGGAAAAGGGATGAGTTAGCTCTGCTTGATAGCTATTCGATCAATGATAGGTAGGAAATTCGGGACACCCGAGTCGTCAACACAGAGCGCAAGGGAAGCGACAGTAAAGCCTAGCCCAGAGTCCCCCTAAGGTCCGCTCCCCTTCTTTTTGCCTTCACCGCCCGCCTCCCGTCATCTGTGTCTTGGACGATCGGTAGAAATATCCTCTAGTATAAAAGCCGCGTTTAAGGAATATATCGGAGCTCACCTCGTCGCGAAACAGTTGGGGCAATGAATCCTCGGACAGCGTTGACCCTCGCCACACGGGTAGCAGCCGAGAGGGCCGATCGAGCAGTCTGCGGGGAGGAAGAAGGTCAGTCAATCTGTATTTGACGCAGTTGTCCGCTGTCCCAGTCTGCACGCAGACAGACAGACAGACTAACAAGCAAACCAGAAGAGAAACCAAGCTTACCGAGACTCTCAGTGATGTGAGCATGTTGTCGGCTGGATGGAGATGGCCCAATTAGGAGATGGGTGGGAATAGTGAGGACGATGTTAAGTGGTTGAAGGTTTGCGTTGATTTTTCGTCTCGGTCGGATTGCTTCGCGGCGTTTAGCTGAGCCCAATCAGATCTATTCAATCGGGAGGAGCTTGGACCAAGCAAATCGCTTCTTAGAGCGGGGCTAGCTGCACTAAATGGGGCTGCTGCTAACAGTTACGTGCCTCTGATTGGCTGTTTTGAAAACATGATAGTCTACTCTAAGTCTGTCTATGTACATATATATGCTAGATGAAAACATCATCGTTATTATAAAATCAGTATATAATAATAGGTCACAGAGGTTAGGTAGTTTTAGTGTTCAGTCTACTTAAATAGTGAATCATTATTTAAGGATAAAACAACGACAGCTTCGCAAGTAGTACAGGCCGTTCAATCTGTTCCATTTCCTGTATTTCTAGCCATGCAGAGCCACCGAATATGCTATTTGCCATGCGCTGAGTCGCATCTTCTGCATCCACGCAGCAGAATCTTGATGCTTCTTGTATTGTACAAGACGGTAAGAGGAAATCTGGTATCACCCATGAGAACCATAAATATAGATCGCCTTCCTAAGGCACACGTGACCAACGCCGCCTATCCGGATTGCCGTAAAACCAGAGGCCTATGACCACATCCAACTTCCTTCGTGGAAAGGTTTATGCCCCGCCATCGTCGCCCCCAACTTCGCCCTAATCAACAGTACATGGCGAAGGTGCCGCTATGTCGACGGCCGCTTATTGTGATAAAATACATGCCAAGTCGTAATCTCTCAAACGACTTCTGAATTAGCTATCCTCGGCCATGAAAAGCCTCGCCCAACCCCTGTGGAGCATCGAGGCATAGTACTCCCTATTCCTTCCCTGCCTTAGTGAGCAGTGGCCATGCAGTCTAATGCTGTTACTTCTTTTCCAATATCTAGTTATTCATGCACTTCGCCTTCGTCGTCGGATGTGAGCCGTTGCCGCTTCTCCTCCCGGGCCTCGGATGTCATTGGATCCATGACCTTCCGTTTTGATGGAGAGGATAAGCCGTCGCTATTTGTGCCCTGGTGAATGGTCAGGTTATTGGCGGCCTTCTTAAGTGTGAGATCAGAATCGCCCGGTGCGGCCTGAGATGCCGATTCAGCTGCGGCCGTTTCAATCTCGCGTTGAGCTGCGTCTTCGTCCACTCCATTTACTCTGACTTTAGGGCTCTGAGTAGCGCGGTCTGACCCTGGCGATGCGTTGTTACTTGAGCTAGGGTCGTCACCTCTCCGTCTAGTATTATCTAGGGTGAAGTCGGGCGAGCCTCTATACGGGTTCTCATTCTTGCGTAACGGGTTCTCCACGTAGAACTCCTTAAGTACCTCAATTGCCTTTACGCAATGATCTTCGTTCGCGTTCAACGCCTTCCACCAAGGTTCTCCATTCTGATCGTCGACCCGTTCTCCAGTAAATGTAACCGCAAAAAATACCGCCGCAATGGCTATGTCGCGTGCTTCCATTAGGAGAGGCAGTACTGTCAGGCATGAATCGTTACAGAACGCCCAAGCCGCATGTCGCAGGTTTTTATTGTGAACCAGGCCAATCCGGCCGAGGAAGTCGTAGAGCTTGAAGTGAGGATTTTCGATCATGACATCAAAGGTAAGGCATTCAAGCATAACTTCTTCATACATTAAAATACTATCGCGCCATCGCCAGTATTCCTTAGACTGCTCATCGACAATAAGCTTTGAGTTCTTCTGTGCCACTTTCGCGACCGCAATAATGATGTCTTTCGTTTTCCGGCAGTTTTCCTCGGTCTTGTTCGCAAGGAATAGAGCGGTAGCAGCAATATTCTGTACGAGAGTTTGAGATTAGAGATGTCCACTGGGCTCAGAATGTATTCCTCTACTTCGGAGAGGGCAGAGATATACAGCAGGTCGTATACCGAATTGATTGGCGCAGAAAGCGTCCGACAAGAGAATTAAAGGTTTCAAACTGGTGCTTACATAATGGTGTATCCCTCCTTTCTTCTTCTCTTCCATGTGACGTCTCATGTAGAATCGGTGGAAGAAGACGCCAGCAACGTAAAGCGTGACCTGAGGGAGCTCTAGGAGGATGCCGGCTTGGTAGATGAAGTTGACACCTTTGGCACGTCGTAATCTCTCCTCGGCAGGCGAGAGTCCTACGAGAATGCTCGGGCTGCTGAGGGTCTCGTCGTGGGTAAAAATCCACTGGTTCGTCATCGTAGCAGGCGTCCTAGGTGCTACGGAAGAGGGCGAAGGCGCGCTTCGTCGCGAGTGGGGTCTGGGAGGCGAGGTGCGAGATGAGAGCGTGGGAGGGGAGGGAACAGGAGGCGGGACGTCGCGCCGTCGCGAAGGTGATTTAGAAGTAGACTTGGGATGGCTGTTGATGTTGTTGTTGCTAGCACTGGCGCTGACGCTGGCGCTGGTACTGTTGTTACTGGCCGGTATAATGGGCGGCTGATAGCCTTCACGCAGCGGAGGTCGATATCTATCAATACTCGCCATCGCGCTGGCCCAGGTAGGCCAGGTGGTGGGTATGGTATGGAGTTGGTCCGGTCTGGCAGACACGATACCGTAGGGTGCTGTAGGAGGATACAGCACTGCACTGCACGGTACTGTACTTAGATAGGGATGCTGACAGTGTCAAAAGCTTAATCGGATTGCTTAATCGGAGCGGAGTGGAGCGTAGAGGCCCGTGTGCGTATTCTGTCGGTATGTTGTACAGTAGTAGGTAGGCGTAATCATGTCGTCGTTGCTGTGCCCTGTGTATCCCTTGCGGTCGTGCAACAGAAGTTGTAAACTAGAAGGAGATGGCGAAGAGATAGGCGTGCTAATAAACCTAGATACTACCTAGCCGGATATACTTAGTTGGTATAGTAGGTAGTTTACGTAGCATTCTCGATTCTTGGGGTTGAGAAGCCGCAATCGTATACCTACCTAGGTACCCAAGTACCGGTTCTTTCATATTCTCGAGGATCTCATTGGTTGCTCGCACTCCCAAGTGTGGGCCTGCGACAACTTAGGTACTCGCCAGCATTGCCCGCAGTTATAAACTGAGTAGAAGTAGTGCTAGCCCCTAAACCCAGGTCTTCAAGTATTGCACCTTGCTTACCTACCGAATTCACATGTCAAGGAGTTGGTATTTTCAGTACCTAAATTCAACACAAGGTTCGAAAAGTACCCTACAGCACCTAATTATAGTACCTACCTACTTACTGCTAGATGCCTACCTATGCGTAGGTATTCCACCTGCTTGTACTTACCTATACCAGACCTTCAAGACCTTCAAACTCTTCAAAATCTACCGCAAAGAAACCTTGCATCTTTAGGTCTGTAGGCAGCATTGTTATACGTCGGGGGGGTATTAAACTGGTTGAAAACTTGCAATTATGAGTGCTACTTGTAATTTGGTAATAGTCTGTTCCTCTTCGCTATCATATTAAACATGATTGACTAGAGCCAATTTTGGTTAAGTATGTGGTATTTCACGGAGTGGGAGAATGAGGGCCTTACAATAGAGAGATGGACATACAGGTCCACGAGCTGAGATGGTCTACTCCCCTGTACCTTTCGTAACGAGACTATCCACTTAATATAGATAAATATATTGTCTCAGCTCTCTCCAATGGGTATCAGTTGTATTTGAAATGCTCCTCATCTATAACAATCATCAAACACCCTCGCCATCATTTCTGCCCCAGAGGTTTACTCGCCTGTCGTGTCCTCCGCTCACTATCCATTTACCATCTCTGCTAATATCCACAGACGCAACCGGGCCAGTATGGCCTTCCAAAGTCTGTACTAACGACCAATCGTCCGCAGAAAATATGTTGACCTTGCGATCGAACCCACTTGAAACGAAGAAAGTGCTAGACTTCTTGGGCAGTTGGTTCCCTTTTTCGTCGGTGCCAGGAGGTGTGCCTAATAATGGATCGTCTAATCCCTTAAACCATCTGAGGTCGGAGACTGCGCTGCTGTGTGCGCCAATGCCACCAGTCCTTTGGACCTTTCTGACATCCCAGCATTTTACCCAACCATCTGCTGATCCAGTCAATACTCGGTGGCCGTCAGAACCCCAGTCGATCCCGTGGATGGGCTTTATGTGGCCATCGAGATGCCCATCAAGAATCATCACTGTTCTTCCGGATCGTAGATCCCATATCCTACCAATGCTATCCATGCCTCCGCTAGCGAGAAGTGAGCCATCTGTGTTGTAGCTGACTGCAAAAACACCGCGAGAGTGGCCCTCTTGAAAAAGTAATTCTGTGGTCGTCTCAACATCCCATAGCTTCCAGGTCGTGTCGTCAGAAGCCGTGGCAAGGTATCGCCCAGATGGGTGGAATTCAACCCTGACCACGCGCTGGCTATGACCCTCTAACGTTGATAGCGGAGTATCCTGGGATAATGACCATAGGTTGACCTGCCCTTCTGCGCCCCCAGAAGCTAGATTAACAGTGCTCGGGGACACATTGCATTCGGGGAGTGTTGCCCCGGGGAACCACGATATGCCACCTATCCGGTTAATGTGTCCTCGTAATGTCATCTTCTCCTTCAACGAGGGGATCTCGATAAGCTTGATTGAACCTCCCCAGTTTCCTGCGGCAACGATCTCGCCATTCGGTGATATTCTTGTCATGCTCACATTTCTGTCTCCCGCCGTCTGACTGCCCTGAAGTTCGAAACCCTGTAGTTTTTCCTTGATCTGCTTGCGAAACTTGACGTGGGTTCGTAATGGTATAGATGCCTCTTGCTTCTCGAAGGCTATTCTCCGCTTTGCTCTTGGTAGGGAGTATCGCGCAATTTCTTGCCGTGCCCGTAGAAGCTCCGGGCTGCCGTTTGTGTAGAACTCCTCCTCGTGATCTGCCAGCTCCTCTTCTTGCGCGTCTTCCATAGTAACATCCGCAGCCTCAGTGGCGCCCTGCTCCGTCTGTAAATTTAATAATAGTGCTCTTAACCGATCGCGGCGGTCTCCTGGCCCTTCGCCGAAAAGTGTGATAGGCTCGCCGAGTTCTCGGAGTCTCGTGCGCACTCGGCCATCGTCTGTCGGCACGGCAATGTTGGCTGCCATCCTCTTGCGCTCGAACTGGGAGAGAATGGCCGAGGCTTTCTCAGGCGCGATTCCCGCTGATGCCGAGGGCATGTCATAGTCGTAGTCTGTAGGGATTTCATCGAGGCTCATGCCGCGCTCCTGTGCAGGCTATGGGTCAGCTACGCGTTCCAGTGGACGAAGCACGGAAATGGGCATACCTCTTCGGCCTCCTCCACATACGCCTGGCGCGCCGGGTGCATCATGATGGGCAACTTCGTTAAGCGATACTAATAGGGTGGTTGTATAGTATTAATGTCGGGACACGTCTTGATTTGGTGGGTGGATGTGTTGAGTGCTGTTGTCGTGACCTTCGAAGTTGAAGCTTCGAAAAGCTCCGTATCGATAAGCGTGACGCAGGACTTTAGGTAAAGGTAACGGGTATGTAGCCCTGTTACATTTCTCCGGCTGTTACAGAGGTACCTAGGTACCTAGGTACCTACATCTACTACAGGTCACCAGGATCATAAAGGTTAGCTCCACGCTAGCCGATCATTTAAACCGAAAAGATCGGTGTAAAAAGTTATGTACTTTGGTACATAGGCTAGATTTTGCTACCAAATCTAGATCTAAGCCTACATTTATTCACTTAATACAGCTTAGGAAAATGGCTTTTATACATAAAATAACTATTCGGGTATCGATTTACTACATATATTTCTATATTGCGCTTAACCGATCGACTAGCGTGGAGCTAACCTTTATGATCCTGGTGACCTGTATGTACATGAGAGAATTAGTCTAACCTTCTCAATTATTGGCGAACAGTCAGCCAAATCGATAGATATCACAACAAATTCTACTCAAGAGGTTATCTAGTGCTGCAAAATTACAAGCTCTTTCACAGAGTTACCTCCTGGTCACTACTGTTTACCTAATCTACGCTCTAGACACCTCTAAGTCTACCTATGCTCTTATGCATAGGTATCACATTCTTCTCAGAAACGGATGCGAGGCAGCAGTACTTCAAGGTTCTATGAGATTGAGTTTTATATTCATCGCCCCGTATTAAAGGATGTTGTTTAACACACTACCATTAAACGCCAAGTTCATCTTAATGGTTGTACCGAGCCCTGGCGAAGACCATCACCATATCTAATAGGAGAAATAAAAGAGGGTATCAACAACAGCTCGCTGTATCCAGCTGTTCCGGTATGAAGCCTTGAACGTATCCCAGGTCAAGACGCCGCCACGTTCAAGTATTCTCTTTCCCCTTCTTTTCCCTTTCTTTCCCGTCTTTTCTTACCATCTAGCTACATTTCTCTAGCGTGTTATGTTTCTCCTGGGCTAGGTGGCTTACGCACTGCCTTTTCGACCACCGTTTGTACCGGGCCTGCGGTGTTTCTTGATTTCCCCAAAGACGGCGGCTCCCATGTAAGCTGCGAAAATCACAGCAGCGACAACAGAGTACGCAATAACGAGAGACTGTCGGGCGCCTGCAAGTTGAAGGCCCAGCCCGCCGTTGATGATGCCCAGGACTATCAAGATTCGGCCATACCAGATATGTCCGTGGGAGACAAGACCACGCTTCTGGTGCTTGACATAATAAAGGTGATGGAGGTATCCTCCGATTGGCTGGACACCGAAGAGTGCAACCACTACGGTGCCGAGAAGAGTGTGATTTTCGGAGAAGTTCTAAGATTACAGTTAGCTTGGGTCTAAGCCACCGCAAATAACAAGGACATGGTCGGTGAGGTGTAGACGATATATGCCTTCAGAGCACTTCTATATCCTGATTAAGAGGTGTGTATCCAGAGGGTTTGAACTTACATATCCAGTGCGTTGTGCGAGGACCACACCAAGGGCAAAGGCTGCCCACATAGCTAAGAATGAACCAATTTGCCAGACAGCGTGCAGGACCCAACTGCCAAATAGTGGCATCAAAATAGAGCCTAGGGGGTATAATATGACCATGACAATGCTCATGAGAATCCCATGGGCAGACTCTAGCGTAGGGATCTCACGGACCCACGCGGGTAATGAAGAGCCTGAGCTCGAGCCCGAGTCACTGCCGGAGGTAGAGCTACTACCGGGCGATGTCGTGGTGGTCCCACTACCGCTACCGCCGCTGCTCGCTGCTACGAACGGATTCGTGTCGTCGGCGAGAGTAGCTTTGGTTAGATCAAACGTGAACTGGTTATGCGAGTCATGCATGCTGATGGTCGCTGTGAGGCTCTTGCTGTTAAGCGAGCTTCCTGATTTCCACGCGGCGATGAAAGGAGCACCCGAACTCGACAAGCTCATCGATCCGCCGTCCCATGACTGGCAGTTGGCACACCGGACATTCGCCACCATGGTGTTATCAGCGACACCGCTGCCAGCGAGCAGCTGCAGGCTCGTGGTTGTTTGGTGTTGCGGCTCCGTATGGCCAGTACCCTTGCGTGCGGAGACCGTTACGTTGCCCGCCCCGTCCGTATACATGACGAAGATATTGGCCCCAGACATCTGTGACCCGGTCCCGAGGGCCACCCAGGTATACGATGTCGGTGCTTTCAGTTGAAAGTAAATGTCGCCACTACCAGACGAGGCCGACGCCTCGGGGACGCCTACCTGATAGCATACATTGTTTGTTGGACAGCTAGATACTGTGCTTGCGGCGCAGAGGGTGCTGTATGTGAAAGCGGCTACACGGAGGGATTAGCCAGAGAATTCCTGATCGCTCGTCCCGTTACATTGTCACCCCAAGTGCTTGATCATAGGACCTGGCTAGATCTACAATCCCTAACCCCAGACAACAAATGCGTTGCGCATGATGACGCCAGGACTGTTGTGGTTATATATAACAAGAGCGTCTAGGGCTACTTACACAATACCGCTGATGCAAGAAATCGTTGCATTATCGAATTGGATCTGGCTTTGTCTCCAGCTTCCTATGATGACTCTATTTCCACCAAAAAGGGCCCTTTAAAAGGGTGAAATGGTTGTGTTGTGTGGACGCGTGTTGGGTTTTTGAACTAGTCACTGAGACAAGAGTTCCAAGGCGTCGAGACTCCGAGGCCGATACCGACACCTAATATAAGCACGTTGTCTTATCGTTGGTATTTGCTTTTCGCTAGCAGCGCCAAGCAAAGTCTCTTGTGCAAAGGACCGGAACTCAGCTATGAGCGGCGACGACTGAAGAGGGTTGCGTATGGTACGTTTCCTTGTGTAATATAGGTAGGACGGTCAATGCATGACACCAATGGCGACGTGCTATATATTGTCGGGTTGGTTTAGAGCCGGCTTTGTGGCGTTTTCTAGACCCTTGGACGGCGTGTTAGAAGTGATGAAAGTCTTGAGTTCATGCCCTCCTCTCTCGCCTACCCTACTTGTGCGGGTGGGTAAACGAATATCTATAGAAATGAGGTAAGGCTGCTATATCTTAAGATGTACGAAACATTACAACCCGGGGGCCGTGGTCTTTATTACTGAATACCTACCTAAGCCCTGGGGGCCCCGTAGTGAAGCAATTGTCCATCCACGACACTAAATATAACGGCCCCTCCATTTTTTTAGTTTCATTTGCATTTCTCCCTCGTCCGCCAAGCCTTGGGAGATCAGCCCAAGCCGCGAGAAATCACAATGGATTTGTTGATGACCGATAAGCAACCCCAGTACAAAACAGCCAAGGGTCAACTCAAGGGATGTAGTATTTGTCGATCTTGACAAGCAGTCGGGACAGATGGGCCGGATACCATCTTCGCCGACAGACTTTGCTATGTAGAAGTTACTAAAAACTAATGCACTATCTACGTATGTGATATCAAGGATCCCCCATCCCGGGCTGCAGCGGCCAACCGCCACGATTCCAAGATATTAATCAAGCATACGTATGTCCGCAAACCTGATATCTTATTCGTGGAATTCAGCAATACTCTTAATATTCTGTCTACTTATACAGGTATCATACAGCATTCTGATGTATTGTAAGTCTCTGGATGGCTGTACGTCAGCATTGGCATATGGACGGATGAAAAAGGGGGTAAGCCAATTACGCAAGTTAGAGACTTATCATGAGCGTTTTGCGCCCTACGCAGTATGTACTGGACCCTTGCATTGGGTAGCTATGTAGACCTAAGTAGGTAATTCAATCCATACATTCGGCATTGTGAGGTTGTCTAACCTTATTCCGGGCTCCGCTGTCTAGCTACGGGTCTATTCCGGCAATCATCGTGCTAGACCCCAAAGCCAATTCGGGGCTTGTCATCTACTGCCATGTGAGATCTAGCCAACCAGCAATCTCCTAACATAAGCATCACTTACCGAATGTGGAAAATGAAATCCCCACAGCCTCAATACGTACAGTTCTAGTCCAACTTCTATCTAATTAATACTTACAGCCCTAGTCTAGAGTAACCCTTTTCTTGTACCTACCTATGTAGCTGTCCCACGGTCACACCTAATATCCACCATGACAATGTGTAATACTTGTGTAGTCCAACTTTTCTTACAAGTATTTTTTTTCCGTCTCATGGGGCTTTGCAGCCTTCTCACTCTACGCATAGGTATACTGCAGAATCCATCGTACCACGGCGATGACGACAGCAAAGGCTGAAAAGGTTACTGCAAAGCTATCTGAAACCATGCAACTGTCGCCGTCCTACGCCCGTGTAAGAGCGCCATTGGTCAGATGACTGATTACAGCGAGGCGCAGCCCCCCGGGCCGCGTAACTTAAAGTCTTGACTTGCAAAGCACGCCAGATGCGTGCCTATCTAGAGTATGATATTCGGTATGTTCTTCACCGCAGCAGCACCAACGAGACTATCTACTTAGATAAGCCGGCTTGTTCCTTTCGTCCCTTGCGTACCAGATAAATACCGACAGCAAGATGAGGGGTTCACGTGGGGAGTTCCGTACTCGTAATGTACCCATAGACATCACATACCTACTACATAATGCGTCGGATATACATACCGACTTATAACAAACAACGCCGAGTCCCTTGGAATGTAAGTACGCACGTATGTCATTAAGTGCCATTTCAGCTCCGCGACTTTGAAGTGGAGTAACGGAGTTCTCCTATACCAACCAAAATGCTATGAGAGACGAATATTATTGTTTTACACGTGTTAGGTACAAGAAACCCCGTTACTTTACTTGTAAGCTACGGAGCTGAAATGGGGATAGTAGTAACGCTTGCAATTTCGTCTCCATTGTCTGCCAATGCAAACACACAGACACCTAAGACACTAGGAAGTGACAGTAACACATGGCACTGCAGCCTGCCTTTTCTAATCCTAGAGGCACCAACTGCAAGATGCATGTAACTTGGTCATTTAATGAGGTGAAACACATTATTAATCACCCGTACTTGGTAGTGATATAGCATCCCTACCATGATGATATGATAGATGCCGAAACCACCTAGATGGAGATGCCTAGCCAGCGGGTACTGTACGGGGGGGGGGGTTCCATGACCGGATATTCCCCAATACAGGTACGCATACATATTCTACATATACCTACCTACATACGATGCATCAGATGAAATGCCAAGGATTAACCCACACCCGCTCAAGAGGCTGTGTACGCCTGGGGCGTATGTAGAGGTAGAGCATAACCCGGGCATAGCAAAACTCGCCGGCGCCGAAGCTTTGTCATTCCCTGACCAATCCGCATTTGCAAAATGTTACAATAGAGTTCAGCACCGGCGGCGGTATGACGTACAGTAGCTCGCTCCCTTGCGTGCCTAACCAGCCTTCGAACCATCACGTCAATTTCATCTCATTTTCTGCTTTGGGTGCGGCAGCGCTTGGCTGTGCTGTTTGTTGCCTTCTTTAATGTCAGAAACACGAGTTCCAGAGGGACGATCTCTTACATACACATAGACTTAGGTATGTCATATGTCGACTACCCCATTGGGTAATTCCTCTTATAGCATGCTATAAAAGATCGTACATGTAAGTAGGTTAGTTACGCCATTCATTAATATGACTATACCGAGGACGTGTCTACGGATTACTTAGGTAGCTGTATTTCATCCGCCCGCCTCCGCCTTCTTAGCCTATCTACCCATTTCTTCTTCTTTATCACTATCAGACAAGACCGCATCAATGCCCACGCTCTCCTTTCGATATAACATCAAACCATTCACTAGGTATGTAGATGATTTCAGTTGTGATGATGCCGAGACCACCTGCTTGCTTGGCAACGAGTAAGCGAAAAATACACAGATACAATACGGTGATAGGCGCCGTAGATCTTCATCTATACGAATCCAAATCTAAGCAGGTCGGTGTACATAGGTCGATGCTTACCTCTTACATTGAATAACGCTTCGAATAAGATTTACCATTCCTGGTAATACCTTAAATTACACCAAAAAAAAACACCAGCACATGAAGACAAAGTTGGAGCATTTATTTAACTGGTGTCTTGCAAGCCTCCTGTCAAAATATAATAAACAATGGTTAAAACGCTATATATTCGTATGTGTGGTCCATGTCCCTACAGCTGAGATCACGAAAGCGAAATGATACTCAAAAGAGAAAATTAGACGTATATTCGGGCGAACCCCGCACCCTATCGCAGCTACGGATGATGTACACACGCGCTGGGTTATTATAAAGATGGTGAAATGGACTCCTCCCACCATCGCATGTGTGGTTTCAAACCAGACCCTTCCAATGATCCCCGCCCCCAACGCCGACGCGCTATATGTCATATAATCAATAACCGTTCATCTATCTATTAGGTACTCGGCTTTGCGGGAGACCCTTCATACGCTCCAGACTACTCTGGAATACTTAGGCTCCTGCCATCATGCGTCCATAGTTCTCCAGTAAACTGCTAGGTGCAACGAAGCTGAATCCACGAAAGGGGTCTTCCTTAAAGCTCTCCTTCGGTGACATACCAGCCCATGGATCCTTGGTTGTGGTGAGAGAGCTAAGAGAGAGGTCCGTGAACTCTGGAGAAAAGTTCTCTGCAAGCTCAGGGTCGGTAATCATCGGCTGGATAGGCGGCTCCATCTCTCTCGCTTCAAGTCTGTTCCAGTCGATCTTGCGGAAAAACCTATGCTTCTTGATAGCCTGTAGGTCTTTAGGCATGCGTGAGCCTATTCGTTTGGCAGGATCCTTCCTCAGTAGTCGCGCGAGAAGGTCTTTGGCCTCGAGGCTCAAATAGTAGGGCATGACTACCTTCTGTTTGACTATGTTTTGCTGGATCTTGGCATTGTTGGCACCTCGAAACGGTGGGTTGCCTGTCATCAGGTCAAAGCCCAAAGCCCCAAGGGACCACCAGTCCACCGCCTTGCCGTATTTGTTCCCTAGAATAACTTCTGGGGCCATGTATTCAACCGTCCCCAGCATGGATTTGCAGGTATCATCATCGCCTACGGCGACCTTTGAAAGACCGAAATCTGTGAGAAGCAGATGGCCATGTGCATCCAAGAGGCAATTCTCGGGCTTCAAGTCTCTATAGACAACACCAAGCGATTCGTGGAGGTAGGATAGGGCGAGGACCATCTCAGCCATGTAGAAAGCCGCAGTTGGCTCCGAAAACATTTTTTCCGTCTTTAGGTATGTAAAGAGCTCGCCGCCCTGACCATACTCAAGAATAAGATACAACTTTTCACGGTCTTGAAAAGCATAATATAGATTGACGACGAATGGGTGTTGACTGACAGACTCGAGTATCTGTCGCTCCGTCTTGGTCTGCTCCACCAACTTCTTATGAACAACTACAGATGCCTTCTTAAACTGCTTCTGTGCGTAGAGTCGGCCGGTGGTTCGCTGTTTGACGAGGAGTACAGTCCCGAACGTGCCTTTACCGAGACAACGTATTGGTTCAAAATCGTCGGCTTGCATCTTGCGAGGAACCAGTCCACCTTCAACGGCCCCATAGATGGGCTTTTCACAAACACTCTCATTGACAAACTCGTTCTCTAGCTTGACTTCATAAGACGAACCGTTCTCCGAGGAAGTGTCGTCATCACTACGACCAGTTTGGCTGCCGGCGCTGCTGGTATAACGGGGTCGACTGCTACTGCGAGTTCGGGTCATGGTACTGGCGGGTGAGTCGTTAAGATTGAGGGGCTCGAATTGAATGCGCAGCTTAGCAATGCCGCTCATAGCAGGCGAATGAATGCCCCGCAGGATAGGGCTGCAGTTGGCGCTCACTACATCGTCAATACGATGGTGACGGCTCCGTCTAGCGGACAGAGGCGGCGTTGCGCAGTAATCCGACTCCTCGTCACCAGATGCGATAGGAGTCGGGGTAAACCCCCGAATGGTGGTAAGAGCGGGAGCCGCCGGTGAGAGCATCTCGGATTTGGTATCAAGATATATGCGCTCTTTCTTTTGCACGTTGTTAACGATATCTTAAGAGATATCTCGTCTTAGTGGTTATCGTATGTTTTTGCTCAATAGCAGTAGGCAACTTTCAACCCGCCCCGATTCACGGTAGGCGGGTGCCTCGTCGGCGTTCGGCGTCAGCTCGTGGTTCGCAAAGATAGTCAAGGTATGTTGGCTGGACAGGCGGAGTGAACATCTGGTAGGGGAATGAAGAGAAGTCGTCGCGATATGTTTGCTGATGCATTGGCAGTCGGGGAAGGATACTAGAGGTGGCCGTTTTTATCGAACGTTGGTTAAATTGTCGTGGTACACCAAATGGTGGTGGTGAAAGAAAGAAGAAGGAGGTAAAACAATACAAGAATAGGAAGAATGGGAGAAAGCAAGTGCATGATATTAAAGTGGGGACAGGGAAGACAAGCTGGTTAAAGGTTAGGACACAATTTACAATGCACAATACCCAGGTAGCGGCTGACAGGTACCTACTAGGTATGGCAAAGGGGCTTCGAAACAAAAAATTTCACAAGCCAAAACGAGTATGATCATCCGGCAGAGAGGTACCTCCTACCCACCTTCATAGGTACCTGCTGTTTAAAATCAGGTGGGCAAGTTGCACTCACCCAGGCTGCAGGCAGTTTTCCGCAGGGACACTCAGGTGCCCAAAGGCCCACCCACACAGCATGGGAACCTTAAGGCGAGCAACCACAAGTTTCAATATTACATACATACAATCTGAACAGCCCCCTGAGATTTTACAAATATGTGCGTAGGTTAAAGAAAGGCTCGGTGCTTTATAACCCCGATTTATATCTTCAGATCTATATATTCCTTTATACACCAACAAAACACAGTTCCACCAATATCTTCCCTTTATTTAGGTATATCATGTTATTTTATTTTATCCAGTGCACGCTCGCTTCTACGGGCCTTACCTAAGGTACCTCTCGGCTTAGTTAGGTATATTTTCCAATTTTAGTCGAAAATTAGTGGGTAATTTCCTCTAGGAAGCGGCTGGCCGGCCCTAGTCTAAATTTGGGCAGTGAGCTTTAGAGCAGCAACCAACCATGACCAGATTAAGCGGAGCGCTACATCCCGTCTTTAGCGGCGATCTGCCCAATTTATTTTCACCTGCCTAGACGCGCAGCCCCTAAATAGGATCTGCTCAGTGCGGTCCAGGCTTACATGCTGCATTCATCAAGCATTAAAAAAAGGAAAATGGTGTTGATTACGGTCCTCGTTTATTACCGTCAAGTGCATGCCAAGTCGTTAGATATTTTATCAAAGACATGTTTCTACCCCTATTTTGAAACCGGCATGTCAAATGTCGCTTTATGCGTACTAAGATTCACATTCAAAGACCCAACACTAGATAATGTCAGCATCGCCATTGGTCAGTGTTTAAATAAAGTTTTGGGAGGAAAAAAATAGGTAGGACACTCGGGTTTCCATTAGGGCTGTGATACAGGGTTGCGGCACGAAATAATTAACATCTTCATTGTTGGCAATGACTCATGGCGTCGTGTCAACATCGTTACCCAACGAGATCATTTACAGCTCAAGATAGTACACGAGAGTGTAGTACTGCCACCGTAGGCAAGACAAAAGGTATCATGTTTCTAGACGCCTACACGATCACTTGTTTAGCCCAGTACATTCTATCTAGATTCTATTGCAGTAGGTAAGCTATAACTTGTACCAGAGGTCGCGTTCGGTACCACCCGCTCCAACACGTGGCCAACACACTTCGCCCGTCGATCTGCCTAACTCCTAACTCAAGCTTAAAACTCAAGCTCAAACTCAAACCTGACAAGATCAGGCGCAGCTGAACCCCCCACCCACAAATAGGATGACTTGAGATTCCTGCTAGTCACGAGGCAACTACCTAACTTCTCAATACACAAGCGGCGTGGCTCCCGCTGGAAAGCCTAGCGCTTCCGTTTCACGCTTATTAATTGCTGCAGTCACTGTTTCGCGTGTTAGTCCGCCCAAGCCCGCCCACACAAGTTCGTAGTTGACCAAGTAATCACTAATAATAAGTTTTAGTCCTGCAGTCCTGCAGTCCTGCATATCCTTGAGTAGGGCCGGTAGAGGCGGCTCTAGTTCATTCTCCTGGGATGTTGATCTTGGTTCCGATTGGTGCACAATCTGCATCCTCATGCAAGGTTCACTATACTCTTAGGAAGCGTGAAAATCGACTATTAGGTAGAGTTAGATCTAGTTAAGTATAGTATATACTCGGGCAGTAAAACGATACATAGAGTCAGTAGTTTTATGTATTCGGGATAATGCTTTAGGGGTGTGGTCCTCAGTTTTCTCGTATTCTATACTCTAATAACTTGAAAAGAATAAAGGGGTACAGTATTGATTGCTGCCTGATATTCGATAGGGATAGAAAAAACCGTGGGTAAAAATAGCTTCAATAGCAGCAGGAAAGAAAGAGAGAAAAAATCAGCATAAGTTCCATACTATAGTATGTCAATTTTAAAATGACTTATTCTAATCCCTAATAGTAGTATCGCGACAGAGGGGATGGAGAAAAGGACCGAGCGACAGTCGTGAGGCGCACTCAGGTTATCTTTAGTACAGGCTTAAAGGTTTATGCTATGAATATTACTTGGCATACTGACTGATATTACAAGCCTAGCTGTAACGTTTATACAAGCATTATGACTTTCGGCACCTACCTAAAGTACCTAGGTAGTGCGTGTCATGTATCAAGTTGTGAACAAATAACTTCCGCCTATGAGTAGATCTCTATGCCATTCTTCCTCCTAGCTTGATAAGGCTGGTTCATAATTGTGGTACTGAACAACCGGAAATCCAAAATGACATGCTCAGATAATAAATGATTGTCTTGATACAATCTCCCTTAGGTTATAATAAATATTAAGCATTGACGATATACGCGACGTAAACATCGTCATCGATCGATTCGCTGTATCACTTCACGCTAACGAATACTTTAATGAATGAGTTCCCTTGCCGTACTCCTAAAAAGCTACAACCGCAGATTCGACCAAAACCCATATCATTGGTTGATTTCAACTACAAACTTGCCTGCGGGCCATGGCAATCTGATACGACGCATGCGGGATAGGAAAGGGGAACGAAAGATATATGAAGTCTTGTATCACGTTCTGAACGTTATGATTGTTTGTGCGCACACAGAGGAATCTGGTTGCCATTTAATATAACGAGTAAAGCGCGATGACTAAACAACGTCATTGCTTCATCAATGGAGTAACGTGAGGTAGAGTGAGTAAAATATAACACGCGTTGGTGTCTCTAAATTAGATAACAGACATCTCGAGGCGACATCGGAGCATATTTTGATGTCTCTGCCAGCGACACTATGGATTTTTTGAAGCTAAGCTTCTTATTAGCACTTGTTGTCTACCAGATACTGGACTAGTTAATGATATTTATCAGACCAAGTGTGTTGCCCTAGAAACGAAATAAGTTGAGCAGGTACCAATGTCGCAGGAACATCTCATAAACTAGAGTATCCTCAAGACGAGGTCCAAGCGAACACGAAGGTCTCAGATTAGATCATGCATTCATGCTTAAGAGGTTGGTGTTATAAACCGGCGAGCCGGACTACGGGCTCCAACCCTCTTGTTTTCTTGACGTCGTCTATGAAGTCTATAATATCTATCCAATTATTAAATTCTGTCAGGCGTATACGCTCCGCTTTGCTCAACAGCGCGCTTCGATCCGGGCCGAAGCCAGCTCCACACATCTCGGTCAGATGGTGAATGCCCAGTTTTAGGGGCAACGGCGCTCGCGCGACATTATTCATGAAAGTATCAACGGCCTCCCATGGGCACGTCTCGTGGCCGGCGAATAACGCTGGGTTGGCGAGCAGAGCGCGGGCGGACATCAGCCCTGCTAGTTTTGGCAGATGTGGTCGCGGACTCTCGGATGCGGGAGCTTTATTGGTTTCTGGATTGTTGCCGCTAGAGGTGAAGGTAGGTTGTGGTGCCAGCAGATGCGATGTATACGGCAGCGTTGAGAGAGTGAAAACATCACCGGATACCAGCACGGGTAGCTTGTCGCCGAACATATTGGTTAGGAGCTCCAGCGCCTCTAGATTAATCGGTGTACTTGATTGTGTGTGCCGTGTTCGTGGGTGAATCGTTAGCCAGTCTATATTCCGATTTTGCTCGGCCCCCAGCACCGTAGTGATGAAGTCGACCGTCTTTCGAAGGTCGTGATGCACACGAATCTTGATGCTCACGCTTCTACCCTTACCCTCCGGGTTGTGCATGTCTTCTTCTTTTCCAACGCTCCACCCGTCCTCTCTAAGGCGCTGCCTTGTAGCGACTACCATATCGCGTACAAGCTCTCGTTTCTCCATGAGCGCGGCGCCGAGAGTTTCGGCACATGCCCACGACTGGGGACAGCCGCAGTTCAGATCGATGCCATTGACGAAGGGTGCGGCGAGCGATGACGCCCGCGAGAGCTCCAGGGGCGAGTTGGAACCGAACTGGGCTATGGTGGGCAGTTCGGGCCCCGTAGTTGAGATAGTCAAGTCGCTGTCTCTGGCAAACTGATTTCGGTTGAACTCCTTTGCCAAAACCATCGGTGTCCAGCAGAGATCCGTACCATAGTGGTGCACCGTCTGCCTGAAAGCAAGCTATCATGGCATTTTAGCATTGCGAGGTTTTCCGTAGTTCAATGCGGCTAGAGGCTCATAAAAAGGGCTTAGAGCAATATGAACGTCAAAGCAAGAGTCTTACTTTGCTATATCGCACCATCGGCGCGCACGTGTACAGATATCTACCCTGGGACTTGGCAATATTGAAAATCTTCAACGGGCTTTTCAAGATTAGTATAAACCATATAGATTAGTAAGTACTAAGACACGAACTTACTGTGCTCTTGCATGAGGCTCGTGTTCTATAATACAACCCATGTCTATCATCTACACCCTCAGTTTGAGGGTTTGCCTCAATCAGTTGTAGTTGATCGTTTTTGACGGTAAATGGTGGGGCTTGCTTTGAGGGGACATCATGGGAGGGGCAGCATGGAATTCTCATGTGCATGTGCATTATTTCGTAGATTGCGTCCCTCGATACCGAGCTAAATTATGACGTAACGTAATTCTGGTGCCGGTGCCGTTCTCGGTAAATTAGCCGCGAAGCATTTTGGTGTACTACGTGCTTTATTAACATCCTGCTATGCGCAGAGTTGTACAATGCCTCCTTAAAATGATGTTGTTACGATACCTAGCGGTATTTACGGTCGAAAATATCTGTTGCAGCGATTACTGCCTTGCGACTAAACCTGAACAAAACGCTGCATAAATACCGTTAGGCGGCGCCTTTGGCATGTGAAACAAGGCTTGTTAGGTCTCAAAACACAATTGTGCCTCGTGTCGAAAAAAGGGATAAAAAACTTAACGAAGAAAGTACCTACGGTTGGACGGTGCATATTCCAGCACCTCGTATAGCTAAGCATTCCGTGTATACAATTTTTTTTTAAATCTAGATCTGTGTAAGTATTGCTGCAACTCTAGATAGCCGTGACCTTATTGTGTGCCACGAGATCTGTAACAATCAGTAAATTCTCGTCACCACTTTCCCACGAGCTGCGAGTTCACGACGTCATCACAATCCAAAACTCGTCATGACTATCCAATATATCTAAAGAAGCGGGGTGGGTATTTCGTTGCAAAATCAAAGCTTTATCTAGCTGATCACCCAGTAAGGAGTGAAGATAGAGTCGTTGCGAGAACGGACATGTCGCGCTCCGACGTCCACCCAAGACCACGGGTAGATAGTACTGGACCCGAACACATGGGGTCTGGTCCCTTAAACCCGCTCGCGCAACCTAAGATCCGGGGACCTATTACAAGGCGTGGCCACAGAAGCTGACTCTTAGGCCTCATCTTATCGCGGAGATAAAAAGTTCGCGCTGAGGAGCTACCAGAAATTGTTAAGCAAGGTCACAACAAAGCAGCTTGACGGCTAAACTATAAAGCATTGAGTCCCACCATCCATCCCATAGTACTAATAGAACGGCATTCATCATCATTGTAGAGGCTTCGTCAATTATAGTACTCCACCCTTCAATTTACCCTCTACTCACGCCTGACTCTAACCTAACTTTTCTCGAAAAAAAGAGGTATTGTTTAAAATGGTTCAGCTGATCGGCAGAGAAGTCGGCCCTACGGGCTTTGGCTTGATGGGATTCACCTGGCGACCCAGGCCATGTTCCCAAGAACAGGCATTCGAGGCCATGCGTGAGGCTATAAAGCAGGGAAACGTATTCTGGAATGGCGGCGAGTTTTACGGCCCACCTGAATACAACAGCCTAACCCTGTTGACTCGGTATTTCGAGAAGTACCCCGAAGATGCCGACAAGGTTGTCTTGAGCATCAAGGGGGGAATGAACCTGGAGACTATCAAAGCCGACGGCTCACCAGAGGGTACACGTCGATCTATCGATAACTGCCTCCGCCAGCTGAAGGGGAAGAAGCTAGATATTTTTGAGTTTGCTCGTCGGGACCAGAATGTCGACATGAAAGTCACATTCGATACTATCCAGAAGGAGTACATCGATACTGGCAAGGTCGGTGGTATCTCACTCTCAGAGGTCCGGGCTGAGACGATACACAATGCGGTCAAGGTCGCTAAGATTGTAGCCTGCGAAGTTGAGCTTTCCCTGTAAGTCTTTTACAGTCGATAACTTCTTATGTTACATGAACCTAATGAAACAACATAGCTTCACTACCGATGTGTTGTACAATGGTGTGGCTGAGGCCTGTAAGCAGTACGATATTCCTCTAGTAGCATATTCTCCAATAGGCCGAGGGTTTTTGACAGGTCAGATCAAGAGCTACGAAGACATTCCGGAGGACGACTATATAAAACACATGCCACGTTTTCAGCCAGGCGGCAACTTTGAAAACAACATCAAACTGGTCCACCAGATTGAGGAGCTGGCAAAGCAGAAGGGCTGCACCAGTGCTCAGCTTGCAATCGGCTGGGTAAGAGGGCTGAATGCCCGCCCGGGTATGCCGAAGATCATCCCTATCCCTGGTGCCACTACAGCCGAGCGCGTGAGGGAGAATGCACAGCTGGTGGAGCTGACGGACGAGGAGATGGATGCCATTGACAAGATTCTAGACGGGTTCAAGCCATTGGGCCGTCGTTACGGTGATTTTGTTCCTCTCGAGACATAGAGATGGAGACTGCTCACGGAACGTACTGCTACCTAGTCAAGTGGTTAGCGGGAGAATGAGAGAAGAGTCGACGAGGCTGAATGATGTCGCATTCATTATATATAGCATGGTCAGGCAAGAATATGTCCACATTCCGAGCTAGAAGCTCTATTGAGTATTGCAGAATTCTTGAAGTGCTCATCATACGAATGCTATAGATGCTGAGAAACTGGGGTAGGAAAATATGAGCTCACCGTCTAGGTAGTTGAACTGTTAGGCTAAGTAGTAGATAGACGCAATGAGAAAGAGGCAGAAATTTTGTTGGCACGTTCATTTTCTAGATGAACTAATGCAAAAGATAAATCTACTTAGCACAGAGATACTTCGATCGAAGTAGTACAAATTTTTTTGTACTATTTTGCGAATAGGGCTACCTAGTCGTGCAATGGAGCGTTAAAGACGTAGAAGATCACTTTGAACGATAGTACAAAGCGTCGAGGCCTTGAAGGATGAAAATAGAATTTGAAGGAGCGTAGATGAAAAAAAAATACGAATGCAAGCAATTTCTTGGGTGAAATGCTTGGCAAAGCGCTACTCTTGATTTGAGACCGTGGGGCCGAGAGCCGACCAATCATTTCTACTTAAAGCACTAGACCTACATGCTGTAGGCAATACCTACAGTAGATAAATTACTGCGTACATATCCCTTTGGGTGCCGACTCGGCACCAGTACATACATATATTAGATTAACCCAATCAGATGTTTCCTTAAGCATCATATTTTCCCCCGATTGGTGCATCTGAGTCCGCTTTTCCGCTATTCCTGTACTGGTGCCGAAAAGGCACTCAAAGGGATACTGCGTAAGTTACATCAAGACCTAGCAGGTGTTGAGGGATTCTTTTTGATACCATAAAACTTCTTGATTGAGAAAAGATTTGTTCTGTTTCGCGTCGAGATTACCTACTGTAGGTACCTACCTGATTTGATAGGGTACATACATACATAGGTAATCATTTGCTGTGGTACTATATGAGATGGGTATGGAAAACCAAGAACCTCCACCTTTGCATAAGGTAGGTAATTTTGAAATCACTCCGTTGGGAATATACATGTAGGTAGACTATAAGTGAAAATACATACATAAATAGCTTCAAAGACGACGGTGAATAACACAGGAGTGTCTAAGGCAGACGTCTTGTGTAATTATTTCCCTTTCTCTGATCTCTAGCACATGCCTCTCATAATAGGTACATTCTATCTAGATACCTACAGGCGCAGATACCGCACTCACACTAAACTTTCGGTAATACCTAATATAGGTAGGTAGTGTACTGTAAGTAGGTAGGTAGGTAGGAGGTAGTGTAACTACCTAAGCCAGGCTAACTACCTAGGTAGGTATCTAGGTCTGCCAAGTCGTCATCCACTCCAAGCGGCCCCGCCTAACTATCCAAACCATCTTGGTAATAGCTATATTGCTTGTAAAATTATAGGGATATGGGCATATACGTAGAGATTACCTAGGGACAAGGGCCTGACAGGTACCCGCCGCGAACAATTCAAGTCGACATCCTCGAAGCTCCTAACTTTTCATCCGACCAGCTCCCCGAGGCAACACGAATCGACGACACAATACGTCACGCGCAACTCTTCGATAGCCGCAACGACGACGGCAACGATTACGATACCGATTCGATACGATACGATTGGAATGTTAGGAATCTGTCCTAAGTTCTAACCCGACAATTCGAGTTATCTCAGGTAGCCAACTACGGCTCTCCGCGTTGTCACCGCTCGAGCGACCATGCCGCTGACACACTAGGCGCACCTTACCTTTGATCAGTCGTAATACGGTAGCTCTCGTCTGTTTTGGGTCGGCACTGTTTTTGGTTTTTGGTTTTGTTCGCCTTGCGCCTCCATACTTCCTGTCGAGCCTATTCTCCCTCGATGCTCCCCTGCCACTCGTTTTCTTCTATGGTTATCCCGGTCGGTCCTCCTATACATCTCTAGGCCCCTGGACCACGTACCTTTGGCTGTACGACCAAACGCGACAGCCGCTCCTCGTTGCATCTGTACTTCTTAGATGACGACCCGACAGCAAAGGAAGCTCAGTTGCGATCTGATTTTGGACCTGGGACCCCCATGGGACCCCCTAATTCACCGATTCCCGATACCTCGTCAACGGACAGCGAAGTTCAAGTCCTGGGACAGTCGACAATCCACCCCCGGGCTTAATATTATTTCCAGAGCCGATTGCCTGGTTTGCTGGTATTCTCTTGGTGTGGACGCGGTCACGCTGCGATCCCAACACCTAGTCTCATAGGAAACACTTGATTATCAGACTCTGTGATTCTCACTCGCGTGGTAGAACTGCTGTAAATGGGATACGACGAATCTAATAGTGCGACTGCGATGCACTCTTCTGGCGTGGCCGAGCGCCGGGCGGGCGGGGGCTCTGCGCCCTACCCATCGTTACCTGCCTCACCCACACTAACCAACCCCGACATGATATTGCCCGATTACGATGACAGTACTGTCTCTCCAGATCGTTCGCAGTCACCACTGATGATGTGGAGGAATACTCATGCTGCCGAGATGGGGTTTAACCTCCCTCCAGCGGCATTTATTGCGGGCCCGATCACCCCTACGACCCCTATTATCTACGGAAATGGAACAATGCTATCTGATATTGGCGAGGTTACTGAGGTTGAAAGCACTTGTGGCCCGTCTCGGTCTCGTTCTGGGTCTACGCGAAGCGAAATTGCAATGGTAACCAGCACTGCATTGCCTTACGAGGCAATCAAGCAAAGAATCAAGCAGTCTAGGATGGCTCATCAAAGACAAATATCGGTCGACTCAAACAGTACAGTCACTGCTCACGATCAAGCGGGTTTGTTTGTCGACTTTGATGACACCGTTAGCATAGATGACAGTAATTTTCAGGGAGATGATGAAGATAGCGTGGCTGATTCTTATATTGATGATGGTGCAGTGCAAGAGACCATCTCACCAGCGAAAGAACTGTCTTTCGATCCTAATGAAGCAAGATACTCAACTCCTTTGAGCCGTAGAGCCGAACAAATATTAGCAAATGCGAAACGACGCTTAACGGTGAGTTTACTCATAAATCTTGAAAAATCTTGAAAATTTTGCTAAATGTTAGAAGACAATGGAAGGGAATCTTCATCGGGCCCGATCATCACTTTCCTCTCCCAACTCAATTGGCTCTCATTCAACCCCCTCGCCGCCTATTGGAAGACCTGCTACCGCTATTAGTCTTGGCAATGATCATGGCAATCGGAAAGTCTCGCATGGACACAATAGAATATCTAGTGAGAGCAACATACCAACCGAGATTAAGCCCAATGTATCTACACAAAGGTCTTCAAGCGCTCTTGGTACAGCTGGGGGGTATCGCCGTCCTCTGCAAGGCCTACGCAATGCCGATCATACGCATAATAGTATCAACGGCGCTCTATCAAACCAGTCCTTGTCTGGTAAACCGGCTTTTTCAAATAGTAAAATATCTCTGCATGGACAAGACCGGCTTCTCGAACCGCTGAGTGAAGCTGGGGTCTTTGGGGAAAGAGATGCACCCGGGCAAGACGCTGAAAACGCTACAGTAGATGCTTATCTTGGTCCTGTCGGATCATCCTCCGACAAGGGTCTGAAGCGGTCGGCGTCGTCAGCGCAGATGCGGGATTTGAAAGATCAAGTTAATGACCTGAAGGGAAGGCTCTCGACGCTGAGAGACCAAGCACGCGCAGACAGTTTGAAACGTCGGAGTTTGCAGAGCCTGCGTACTCCTAGCCCCTTTACCCACGCCCGTGTCGACCAATGGTACGCCGATGCGAACAGCCATGAAGATGGTGCAACCCCGCCTGACGATTTCAACACGCAAGCGACAACTGAAAGTAGCACCGGCCTCGCCGGCCAACCCGGTAGCTCAATGGAGATAGAAATACTTACTCACAACCAAGATGAGTCGCAAATGATTCGACCTACTTATGGAGGGGAGTCTGCTGCCTCGGCGAAGTCGAATTCAATTGATCCACAGCCGGCCGAACCCACCATTGCTGCTGATGTCAAATTCAACGGGGTCGAAGCCGACATTGATTTCGTTGATGAACTAGATGATACTGATGATGATATGAGAACACAGGATGGCTACGAGCTTGCTGAATCCGGTGATTTTGATGATTCGGCAAGTGAAAGCGGCGCATCCTCTTACCATGATTCAGTTCAGGCCCAAGTGTCTCATGAAGATCGCGAAGATGCTTTTGACTATGAGCATTTCTTTTTGCATAGCGCCATGGGCAGTATGAGCCGTAGGCGGATGCGCCGAAAAGGCAGCAGTGATAGTCTCAGCTCTGAAGATTCTGTAGAGACAACGAGGGGACCAAATACATCCCAACCTATGGGCATAGCGGCTATTAAGACTAGCCGCCCAAGGCGGGGGAGCACAGGATCAACTTCGACAATAGACTCTTTCGCGACAGCAACAGAAGGTCGACACACCAGAATTGGTATCATTACACCCCAGGAGTACAACGACGAGTACGATGACGGGTACGACGACGGGTACCCTGGGCGAGTCATAAATCTCCCGGAGCGCGCCCGGACACACACACCTGACACCGCGAAACGTATAGTGTTTAGCCCAGTAGCTGGAGGCTCAGGTTTTGACCCAAGACAATCACATTCCTCTCTTCATCGACGTCCTCAAAGCAGTGCGGCCGCCTTCCAGCATCGCCCTTCGGTTTCATCTTTATCGACTGGCACCAACAGAAGCTTTCCGTTATTTAGTAAATCCAAGGAGGACAAGGGTGTACTGACACCCGACGGTTCTCCTGATCAAGGACTTGAACAGATTTCAGAAACACTCATGAACGAAACCGCCAGCATCTACGGGAAAGAGAACTTGCATGGCGGTGAGAAAGTTGCGCTCGTACAAATGCTTCAGAGAGATGACCAGATCCTCGTGGAGCGGCTAGTTGCAAGCCTCGGCCGATGCGTTTTGGGATTAACGGAGGCTGGACGTGCAAGTGCTGAGGGAAGAGCATATCGAAGAAAGATCGAGACCGCCCGTCGGGCCTTGGAAGGGTTTGAATAATCCACGCAATCGCTCATACTACTCTGGTGTTATACTCAGGATATTGTTGCTCATCCCCAACCTACAAGTTGGACCCTCTGGTCTAGTACATCTTCACCCCCCTTTTTTTTTGATTATCTGTATTATTCATCTTATGAGGACTACGAAGACGGTTTCTTGAGTATGAAGCTATTAAAATTCTCTTAATGGAAGGCGCTGTGGTAAAAGTGTGTCAGAATAGTTATTGGTCTAGTTGTCTTCTTCGATACCCTCAGTTAGGCCAGGCGGACGTTGTCTATTGTATTCAGGCCGAGGTCTAACTTCAAGTATATATCTTTTGAGCGTTAACGCTAGAACAGTTTGGAACAGAAACTTGTCAATCCTATATTGCTCTCATATTTTTTTTTTCCCGTAGACAACGCAACGAAGGCGCGCTGAACGGAATAAAGATCTATGGTTGATTATCCAGAGCTCCGTATGAATACAGTGTTTATACCATATATACTGTGTGGCGGTGTTCCGGCTGTGGCGTGCCGGAGTCATCAGTCTTGGTATATCTACCTAGGTACCTAGGTGCAGGTACCACATACCTAATCTTGTAAAGCCAAACGAGAAGGAACGTAGCTTTATCTTACAGGTATCTCAAATAAATTAAGGCACCGACTAAGCAGACGATCCCATCCTACACGATTTACCAACCACAAGCTTATATCAACTTTCCGATGGTCAGTAGCACTACGTTTCGCCTACACCCTTGAAGGTCCGGCCTCCTCTGGAGTGATGGCCGTCACCTGCGCTCAACGTATCACTGCTATCAGTCCAACTCACCATGGCGGAGATTTTCACTAGTCAATACATCCCGGCTGGGTGCCTACTCATCAACATAGATGAGGATTCCATATTATCAGTTACCCTCGCTGCCCTAGCTCTAACGCCACAATGGTATTTCTTCGCCAGGAAGTCTGATCACCTGTCTACACATCTGGCCTTGCCAGACAGACTCCAAGATGCCCTCCTCGCATTACCTACTCTTGTACCATTTAAACCACTCTGGGTTCAGGGGTGGATACAAATGGCTTACGCTACTCAACCTGCTTCGACCAGCACGCAAGCCCTGGGAAGGGTTCGTGTGTACCTCCTTCCTCGTGATGTCAATAGGAGCGCACAAAGCACACGGGGTGAATTAACTAAATTAGTTACCGCCTTACTTCGCCAGTTAGAATACTCCGAAGGATGCTGGCAGAGAAGAATCTTTTACACTCCTCAACCCCAACCAACACCTAGCAACGGGCCAGTTGTATCTAACAAGTGCGACAACTCGCTTCTTACTTTATTCAACCAGGTCCCGTCTCCGGACCCTCTTCCAGAGACGACATTGGATCCCGATCTTAGATGGGCGATGCAGTGTCTCTTAGAGGGCCAAATACCTGGCCTAACCACAATGCTGTATCCCTATCAAGGTAGATCAGCTGCAAAAATGCTTCAACGCGAACTAGAGCCAGGCAGAGTCATAGACCCTCGACTTCGCTCTGTTTCTGACCAAGCCGGCCAAGCTTGGTATTACGACGATGTCTCTGGTCTAGTTCTGAGGGAGCCAAAATTTTACGACGGAACTCGGGGCGGAATTTTAGCCGAGGAAATGGGCACAGGGAAAACGCTGATTTGTCTTGCCTTGATCTTAAGCACCAAATCTGAGCCTTCGAGGCCTCCGGATCCTTTTATCGCTGAAACACCGCCTCGCCGAACGATGGGAAGCTTGATGGATATGGCAGCGGCAGCAGCAAATAAGCATTCGATAGCGGTATGGTCTTTTGTTTGCTCTTTCAGCCAGGTTTTCGTTCCCACATGCTACTCTATTTTCTCGAGCCCCTGATTATAAGTTTACTTTCTCATGAGAAGTGGTTCTAACTCCTATATTCTTACAGTGGAAGCCTTATTTTGAGGCATGTGCTGCGCAATTCGGTTATGAATACCAGTATTGCATAAAAGCTTTGACAAGAACCGAGAACCGAGCTCTTTACAGGGTCAGAAATGTTCTTGTTGAACCCCGCCGGAGCAATCGCATTGCGCCCGTCGAAGTCCCGTCAAAAGAGGTCTTCCTCAGCCACGCCACACTCATCATTGTCCCTAGTAATCTCGTCAAACAATGGCAGAACGAAATTAAGAAGCATACGACAGGCTTGAAGGTTCTAGTGCTTATCAATAAAGATATAATTCCTCCAGTTACTGAACTATTATGTTATGATGTAGTTCTCTTCTCAGAAACCCGCTTCGAGCATATCCAAAAGGAACGTTTCAATGGTGAAGGCCCCGTTATTGATATTTACTGCCCGCTTGAATATATCCATTTTAAGCGGTGCATAATTGATGAAGGGCACAAGTTAGGAAATGGAAGTCGCGCTTGGAAGAATGACGTGATGAGAGTCATTGACCGCCTTGAGATTTCTGCTCGTTGGGTGGTCACCGGAACTCCGTCTCGTGGTTTATATGGCGTACAATCCTATGAACCCCCGGAATTAAAGGGCTCGAGAGAGCAAAACTTCTCACGAAATCCTGATGACGAGGTCGCAATGAAACAAGAGCGAGAAGACCTCCAGCGTATTGGCAATCTCGCCGCCAAGTATCTCAAGGTTCGACCATGGGCTAACGTCAAAAATGAGATCGGTGATAGTGTAGCTGACTGGGGCCTGTATGTCAAAGGGCGTAACCGAAAGGACTGTTTGATCAACACTCTCAACTCGTTGCTTGTCCGCCATCGCCTCACTGATGTGAGCACCTTACTACCTCTAGTTGATGAAAAAATCATCGTGCTAGATGGGTCTTTTCAAGATCAGTTATCCCTCAACCTTTTTTCGATGATGATCATTTTCAATTCGGTTCAATCCCAGAGGACTGATATGGACTACTTTTTCCACGATCGGCAGAGAAGAAGTCTTGTTCAACTTGTAAAAAACTTGAGACAAGCAAGTTTTTTTGGCGGTGTTTTTTTTTCTGCTGAGGATATAGCCAGGGCTGTGGAGACTGCTGAAGAGTTTCTAGAGAAAAAGGCCATCCCTATCAGCTCTGACGACGAGGCTCTCCTTAAGCAGGCGATTGAATTCGGCAAGGACGCAGCGAAGAACCGTCTTAAAAACGTTAGCAACCGTTTTCATTCCATGCCCATTTATCTACAGGACTTCCCAGGTGGGAGGGGGAAATCCTGGTCTCTCGACAACGACGAAAATGGAGAAGGGTTCGTCTGTACTGACGCAGGATTGATACATTCACTTCAAGCCTTCTTAACCCCATGCCTTGATGCTCCAACCTCTCTCCAACTCATGATTGATAACGGTAGCTTGGACCAACAGGGGATAGCTGAGCGATCCCAGGCACTAGCTGCGGCTTCTGACGCTGACGATGGCGTAACAAGTCATACCCCGCAGACAACGACACTGGCAGGTAACACGCTACTTGGTGGCGATTATCACACGGCCCCAAAATCGAAGAACATCCTAGGTTCGACTCTTAGTGGTGTCGAGGCGTCTCCGAATACAAGAGTCGATCCGCATTATAATTTTGAAGTTGCCGAACCTCTTGCTAGGACAAGAATTGTCTCCACTGTCTCGGCAAAATTGTCATACCTAATAGATTCAATAATCAAGTACCAGGACAACGAGCAGATCCTCATTTTCTACGACAACGACAACGTAGCTTTCTACCTTGCTAGTGTTCTCGAAATTGTGAGTCACTCCTCCCCGCGTTGCTTATACCTTCGAGCCTAACGCTATACGATAGCTCCAAATCCAGCACCTGATCTACTCGAGAGTCGGTCTAAGTGCGGAAAGGAGAGCACAATATGTAGCTACTTTTACGGAAAACCCTAAGTTTCGCGTATTGTTGATGGATATTAGCCAAGCTGCATTCGGTCTCGACATGCGTAGTGCTTCGCGGATATACTTCATCTCACCAGTTTTGAATCCACAGGTCGCGGCTCAGGCAATCGGAAGAGCCCGTCGAATTAGCCAGAAAAAACCCGTTGCAGTTGAGACATTGGTCTTACGAAACAGTATTGAGGAAGTCATGATAGATCGTCGGGAGCATTTGACACAGGCAGAGCATAGCAGAATTAAAAGTGTTCTGGACGATGGAAAGATTAAAGAATGGATTCGGAATCCTAAAATCCACCCAATGGCTAACGCAAATGAGGGCTTAGAACAGACTGCTCTACTATCATCGCCGCAGTACGTATTTGGTAGAGGATTTGGACGACGAACTCTTGACCCCGACGAGGGATTAATCATAGGCAGCCCAGAGGCAAAGAACAGCAGTAGCGCCACAAAGCTGCACGAGGGCGTGCATGTTCCTTTCGAACTCAAGGGAGGGCGTAAACGAACATTAAGCCCCGATCAAACTAAAACTACGGCTAGCAGAAATCTCAACGGAGTAGCAGTGCCTGAGCGCCCGATAAAACGTCGAGTGCGAATTGCTTGGGCTGACCAGGAAGTGTAACACTCGAGTTCCGTATTATGTCAGCAGCGCGGAGTTATCAAGGGATATTACTATCGGGTTATTTTAGGTAAAGTTAGAAATACCTAAGCCGGTCTTCAAATCCGGTAGGCTCAAGGGGTCAACGAAAGGAGATTTGTCTATGTAGGGGTTGCAATTGAACATAATACATCTACTTGCTACAAATAGTGTATATTAACATTCCTCCTTCGATAGCTTCTTCAACTTCTTAGTTATAATGTTAACTTTAGCTGTGAGTGCCAGCTATTCTTGTCCTTCCCCAGAGACTAGGTGTCTAATTAGTGTTCTGCGACTGTGGATCGCATAAGGCTTTCGTTGAAGAATCATGCCAAGTCATATAAATAACAGGTGGTGGCAGTAAAAGCAATGGGAATGAAGGTTACTGGTTGTAATGCGATATCCTCCTTCACTTATGGTTGGTTTGAATGCGGTGGCTGTTAAACTACCTCTACCACATAGGCTACGGTCACCTCCATCAAGATGTAAGCGCCAAGAAATTAGCCTGGAAGGCTGATGAATAATTCATTCAGTAGGTAGGTATGTACATAGTAGGCGTGAAGCCTATAGTGGTTCTAGTATTAATACTAGGTACTCCTAAAATATATGTAGGTAATTCGCAGATTGAGGCATAATTAGGTAAGTAGTCTAGGGTGGATTATAACCGAGATGCTACGTATAGATGGGTACTGTCAAAGTAAGCTTGTGAATACGCATAGTAATTACTTCGAGCCGAAGCTGGGGAGCAATATTATCTACATAAGCACACCGAGGAGCAGACAGGGAGCTAATGCTACGTATATCTATCTCTACATAGGTAGGTATACAAGTATGCGGGGGAAAGGGATGATGATAGTTGCAGGTGACTATATACAAAACACGCGCCTGTTTTGCTCTCCGACAGGTAACCTTGGTGTGTTACCTTGGTGTGTTACCTCAAGAGGTGGGTGTCACGTTCTCCAGTACACGCGCTGTATATGGCATTGCCAAGTCGATAAGAGATCGGTAGGTACTCGGCAATTCAATTAATTAATACTAAGATGAGTAAAGTGTTTCGTTCCGCCTCTCAATCGATCGATCCTCTCGGTTACCTTTCAACCAGGATAAGGTGGCTAAACCCTTTAAGTACATTCTGTTCACATTCGGAGACTAATTATTGGTTACCTTACTAAACTTGGTTGGTCTTCACAGAACGGAGGACTGGACAAGGTGGGCCTAACATTAATGGTAGGGATAGAATTCAACATACCTACATAGCATGAAATAAGTAGCCAACATATGGATATAATCTTGTGCTTCTTTCCCATTTGCCTTTGTGATGATACGAACTACCTGTGTATGTATTTGAGTGAAGCAGCCTACGCATACGTACGTCACAAGGGCTGGGTGCTTATGCATAATACGTACTTGTAAGCCGTCGGTCTAGATTGCAGCCGGGGGGGGGGGGTGCTTATTTTGGAGGGGAAACCTCAGCTTCTGACCTCAGCTATCACTTAGACTACAAGCTCTTTATATATAGTTACTATCTGTTTATAAGGCAGCCAGGTCTAAATTCTGCAGGTATCTTGCACCACGGAATGGTAATGTTTTGGTACAGATATGAGTACACACACGATAGTTTACGGCGTAGTTCACCCCAGCTGAATGTCGTGGCGGAGGTAGCGTATTTGTAAAGCGGGAGCAGTCTTGGCCGTTGACCTTTGATCGTTGGCCTTTGACCGTTGTTGGTCTTTTGTTAACACGCCATCACCACTTCAGGGCCAGCCCAAGCAAGCTCCGCCACACGTTGCATGCGAAATCAACCATCCGCGACCAAGTCCGTGGGGAACCGGCAAATCAGCTTACGAAGTGGTGACAGCAACTATTTCCCATCATGCGTTGTCTTTGTTTGTTACCTAACTCTCTAGACTCTGCTACCTGCTTACTTACGGCAGTATGTATCTGAATAGGTAGGGGGTGTCTGGCTGAGACATGCTATAATTAGTCTCGACGCTGTCCTGGTTTCACGGCTTTCTTTGCCTTTGCTAACTTGATTTCACCTTGGACTTATTTGGGGGAAATGGAGGGGGGCCACGTTGCTACCGTCACTTGTGTCTCAAAAGGGTCGACTCGATTTCAACTCACTGGCTGACTTACACCAGTGACACCAGGAATACAAAACCCATACCATTCAAGACACTTTGTTGCCTGGAACCTGAAACCCACGTTTGCAAAACTATTCGACATTCGAACTTCTAGCAGCCCGTCCTAACTTCCAACTTGTTGAGAAGAGCCTGCACGTTACTCGTTCCTGAACGCTGAAGCAGGCAGCTAGATTTGCTTGCACCGCAACGACATCCTTCCTCGAATACAGTGTTATACGGTCCGGTACATTAGGTACATACTAGAGCGGGTTCATGGTCGAAAGCTCAAGGTTACTTAATCGAGCATTATCCGACAATGGAATCTTCACCTCACGCAGAAGCGTCATGGCGGGCGTCGGCAGTATACAGTCGCATCTTCCATCCACGGCCAGCGGCCCGCAAGCTTACAAAGAGAAACTCGCTTCCGCTCCCAGGGCCAGCATTGGCGTCAGCACCAGCGCTAGCACAACCACTAACAGCGCCAACTTCATCGTGTCAAGCCAGCCCTCAGCCGACAGCCGCTACAGCTACAGCCACTTATACAGTTGATCCTGTTAGGTACCGTCAAGAGGAATTCACCAATACAAAGCGCCACACCTTTCAGGCGAAACCTATCAGCTCCAGGCCCAGCTTGTCGTAAGTGCCCCATCTTTTTTTTATATAAATTTCCGAATGGATCCAAACCGAGTTCCCATCGTTTCCGAAATGGGCGATGGCGAGAGGCACCCCCCGGTCTCTGATCTTCAGTCGAAGATCTCGAAAACTATGTTTCAAGGCCCACAAGTGGGCAAATCTCAATTCTAGCATGCACAGTCTAGCGTAAATACTCGTGCTCCTTTCTTCGCATACCTATATGTACATACATACCAGCCGGCTAACCGAAGTTCATACGTATGGCACTGTCCAATACTGGACTGTACATATAGCTGCGTGGGCTATTATACCACTGTATGAGCCCATAAATGGACACTAAGCAGGGCACTAAGCAGGGCCCCGACCTTGTCTATTCAGGGGTTTAATTTCCACCCTGCAACGCCACCTACTGCACCTGCATACAGTACCTATTTACACACTTACGGAATCCCATATACCTGTGTACTATGTAAGATACACACCACGCAAGCGAGCAGCCTCGCGCTATGAGCCGCTAAGCAGGTACTTACTGGCAGTAGTCTCCTATCCTAGCGGATAGGTATGAATAAGATACCTACCTACACGAATAGGTATCGGTACCCCGAGCGCGTTTTTACTTTTACCTACCTATTATCTTTTTTTTTTCTCCTGAATTGGCATCAGGCTTTGTGATCTGTCGTTATCGTTGGCCTGGCTTCGCGTAGCGAGTGCCCACTCGTGTCTCGCAGTTCTTCTTCGAGCTCGACGAATTGCTTGCTTTGTCGCGCATGACAAACCCTTGCAAGTGTTTAAAACGTGCTGCAAAAGGAGCCGTTGGGGTTGTTGGAGTGACATCGTCCCATATATAATACCTATTGGCAATACGGGACTGGGACTGGGACTGGGACTGGGACTGGAACGGGGACGGGGACTGCATTGCATTGCACTGCACTCGCCGGTTTTTTCTTTACATACTTAATTCTCCAGACAAAACCTGCGTTGGTCCTCAATTTTACCCTTCCGGTCGTTTTGTTGAGTCTAGATCGTCGGTTGTCTTGCTAACCTCCTTTTTTTAATTGGGTCTTTAGACTTGGACAGCACCAGAGGTCGTACTCTGCAAATGCCGTGGTCTATCAACCTGGATATGAAAACAGTTTGTTGAAACCCGTACCTTTGCGCGCCCCTGTCGTTGGCCATTCGAGGATCCCCTCACACGGCCTCCCGAGCTCTGGATACTATTCTGATATCTACACTTGGCGTAATCTTTCAAGTGCCGATTCTGTCGCCGTGATGGCAACAGGCCCAGCACGCGCTCAAAATGCGCAACGGCCGAGCAGAATGCCCCCGGCTATGACGGGTAACTATGCCCAAGTCAGCCCAAAGCCCAGTCTCTACCAACGACGGCCCCCTAGTAGCTCAAGCGTGACGAGTTCTATTGGATCCAAAGACACCTTCGACGCGATCCTGGCATCCCCCGCGAGTAGTAGTAGGACGAGCTTCGAATCCTGGCAATCCACCTCTCGAAAATCCGAAAATGGATGGCAGCGACCTCAGCTGATAAAGCAATACAGGCGGAGGAGAGAGCAGGGCGAACTCTTCGCAGCCCTCCCAGAGGAAGTCTTAAGCCTGATACTGCAAAAATTGAAGGAATCCCATCTGAAGCCCGGAAGTGCTAGCTGTGCGACTTGCATGATGAGGGATCTATGCTCTGTTGCGGTGTCTGCGAAGAAGCTGTTAAAGGTTGCGCGGGTGGCACTGTAGGTTACCCTAGAGTCGGAATAATATGTGCGGGACTAATTGGGCGGTTTAGGTATGAGGATATTCAACTCGTTGGTGCGGATTTGCAAACACAGAAGAAACGCCTCAAGATCAGTTATGGATCTCGCCTGGTGCTCCTCCGGCGCACTTTGAGGTCCAACCCTGGAATTGCCATTCTAGTTCGTAGTTTGAAAGCGCCCGCCGTTCCCTCGGGTGTTCACGCCGAGCTATATCAGAATCTCATTGCCTCCGTCATTATGGCCTGCCCGAACTTTGAGGCATTGGTTGGCCCCCATCAGAACTACGACTTTTCCTTTAGCCGACTATTCCATGCGTTATCGACGCGGGAGCAATTGAGAGAGATGCACTGGACACTAGAGGCATCGAAAACTCAGAGGAAACGTCGCATGTCGAACGCTGCGCCTATGTTGAATGCGAGCAATCCGGACTACCAAGAGGCACCCAGCGACTTGCGACCGGAGCAGTCGGACGAGTTCAGAGAGCTTCATATGAATTGGATGAATCTAACAACCCTCTCCATCCACTGCCTGCCGGGAGCGACCCTTACCCCGGTGTCACTGCTGCCAGACATCTTAGCGGATATAACGTCTCTTCAGAACCTTCACTTATCTCACCTCCCATTCACGGCATTCAACGATGCTAATCTATTATCATTACCTGCTCTGCGTACCCTTACCTTATCACATCTCCCTGGTTTGTCTAGCATGGGGCTTTCTTCGTTTGCGAGGCGTCCTTCGAGTCGGTCGATTCGTAAGCTTACTCTGCACCATCTGGACATAGATTCGCTCCCCACCATCGCTCAGATCCTATCTAATCTTTGCTCCTTGGAAACATTTGCGCTTGTGCAGACGCGCACGCCCATCCTCCCCGAAGGTGAAATGATCTGGCTCTTCCCATATCTCGCGTCCACGACGGTCGAAAAATTGCACTGGGATATTCCGAGTTTTGCGTCCGCGGCCAACGTTGCGGATTCGATTCTCGCCAAGAGTATCGCAGCCCACGGGTTTCCAGCCCTGCATACGCTGCGAACGCCTGCTGATCCCGAGGGCATCTTCCAAGCTCTCTGCAAACCTCTTGACAAGGTTGACACGGCTAGCGATAGGTATCGTGGGCTTGTAGCCAAGGCCGGCTCATCGCGGCCCAAGAGCCCGCCCGCAACCCCGACAACACCGAGAACGCCCCGGACACCCGGCAGCGAGAACTCGAAGTCGCCGTTCGGACTGAACTTTCCCATGGATGATCAGCTCTTCCCTTCTAAGGTATCCAGTAACCTCGCACAGTCCCGACTAGAGGCACAACACCGGCTTGAGGCAGCACGCAATGAGCCTCGGTTTACATTCAACCTCATAGATGAGAATGGGAAAGTCGTAGAGACGAAAAAGATAGCCGGTTTCATGGGCGAGATTGGGTCACCCATCAACTACTGTCTCATGCCTGATGCTGGGGCGGTGGATGAGAACGGCGGGCTCGTGGAGATTTCTGATTTGCTGGGCGATGGTGGCGAGAACCTCAAGGATGGGAACCGCGAGGGATGCACGGGTCGCTGGAACACATTTAGCGGTGCGGTGACCGACAAAAAGGACCGCGAACGATGGTGGCATACTGAGCGGGGACGGTGGAGGGCCGTCGAGCTATGAAGGATATACGACGAACAAAGAGCAAGGATGATAATACGACACTTTTAATGGTGACACAATAATATAATAATGAAGATAGCCACGTGGGGAGATGGTGAGACGGCAACAGGGGATGATGGTATATACCTATTCACTCAGCTATGGACCATTTCGCAGGGCATATGAAAAGAGGGTTTGGATAAAAGAGGGAAGAAACGCCACGTTAAGCATTCACGTCTTGGTATATACCCCGGCTGATCATACTGTCTAGCATTAGTTTTGTTTCATGCATAAATAGCATATTTATCTAACTCTACTCGCGAGACCCATTTGATCTCGTCTACTTATATACTTTAGGTACCTAGGTACCTTGGTATGTTTGAGGTGTTGTCCGAGCTCGCCGCGGTGTTTAAGGGGAATCTCGGGTATTAGCGGGTCTAATCAGCGAGAAGGGTCCGACGTCATCGGCCGAGCCACGCCAAAGAAAGGTTTCTGTCTATCTAGGCCGAAGTGTAGAAATATCAAATATCTCAACAACTCGAAACCCCAAATAGCTTAAGTACTAAGGGCCTCGCCCCCTGATTTCTTGCGAAAGCTGTGACCGTCTATCATTAGGCTCAGCTTAGAGATTTGGAACCATGCGGCCATCTCTATTTCCTGCAAGGCAGGCCACTCGTGTCTGCGCCTTCTGCCAGCAACAGCTGCTACAACAGCTACGAGGCATCACGACAGTGCACAGTCTACAAGCCTCTTCTTTTTCCTCGTCTACGCGGCAGCACAAAGCCTCAGATCTACCCCTCGCACCGAGATCTCAAAGCCAAGCACCCCATACCCCAAAGAGCACAACCAGACGGCCATTCACCAGCAGCGCGCGCGCCCAAAGCAGTCAGCCCAGCGCCTCCGTCTCCGCCACGGCGGACGCAGCAATAGACGCGAAAGAGAAGCCTCACGCCCCGCGCACGCACTACGACTTCTTCCCGCTCACTCTGCCCGACGGACCGCCCCCCCACGGGCCCTTCCACATCGACGTGCGCGCGCTGCGCCGCGAGTTCCTAGGCCTGCAAGCAGGCGCGCACCCAGACCTGCACCCCGCGCACCTCAAGGGGCGCGCGCACGCGACCTCGGCGCGGATCAACGAGGCGTACCGCGCGCTGTCGTCGGCGCTGCCGCGCGCGCAGCACGTGCTCGCGCTGCGCGGCCACGACGTGGCCGCCGACGAGACGGGAAGGGTGCAGGACGCGGCGCTGCTGGCGCTCGTGCTCGAGACGCGGGAGTGCATCGAGGAGGCCGAGGACGAGGGCGAGCTGGAGGCGCTGCGGGCGGAGAATGACGAGCGGGTGAGCGAGAGCGAGGATAGGCTTGCGAAGCTCTTTGCTGCGGATGATCTTGAGGGGGCGAAGGAGGAGGTGGTGAGGTTGAGGTATTGGATGAATGTGAGGGAGAGCATTGATAATTGGGAGAAGGGGAAGCCGGTTGTGCTGGAGCATTAGGGGGGAGAGCGAAGCGATGACATGTCGGATAGATTGCGGATAATGTGTACTACTAGACCTTTGGGGATCGCGGGAGTGAAGTCTTGCGGATGCTAAGGTTAGACGTGGCATCACACTTCTCATTGCTATGGCACCTGTATATGTTGTAGATAACCACGTTTCTCCATAGAACGATTGATCTGTACCACTCCCTCTAGGTATCATGCCTTCCCATAACACATTAAAGCGCTCGCGTAGTATAAATGTTCATGTTCATACGTATCTCACCAACCTACCTATGTAGGTAGTTACTCGTTAGAGTTGCATTTAGTTATAGCATTTGACAAGTTTTAGACGAGTCTTACGTATGACAAATAGACGCAACAAACTCATACCACCGGCTTCCTTCCTTACCTATGGCTATTGAGTTTGCGAATTCCTTCAAAACTGGTGCCCTCGCTAATACTTTCAGAGAGACTCGTACATCAATCAGGACAGAGATATTCACACTAGTATTAAGCGTGTAACCTGATTTATTTTCTAATATTTATAAATTATAAATAAGTATACATTCTAATGCTTGAGTATATGCTCCTTATGCCATTACGCTTATATATTTTGAATAAGTTGCTATAAATTAGGTATATTAATCACTAATCACTTAACGTCGGATGAAAATGACTACACCTTAAAATAGCTGTCAACTAGAACATACTATCTGTAACCCTGGATCAATAAACCTACAGGTGCACTGAAGTACCTACCTATTAATGTACCTGATAGGTATACACTATCTATGTACCTAAGGTACATTGTTATGTGGTAGGCGCGGCTGGAGCTCTTCTGCGCCTACCTTAGGCACCCCACTAACCACTACTTCTAGGTAGCTCCCCCACCTTCGATCATCTTTGGATTCACAGACACGCACAACCAACAACCTACGCCAACTTTGGATAGGATAGTGCCATCCACAAAATCCTCTGAACATAGACTAGCTAAGAATCCAATTCACCGTGAGCATCGGTGAACCAGTCCAGTCTCTACTTTCGTCCGACTTCCTTCCTTCTACTCACTCCCTCCCTATGCTCTGAGCGAGCCCTGAACGCCTCGAACATGGCGAGCCCCAAAGTCAGCCAGCTCCTGGCCGAGGCCCAGGCAGCCGACGACCAGGCCGCCGCATACGACTCTCTCCTCTCCAGCCTCAAGTCCATCTCGACGCCGGCCACCCTCGCCGCCGACATGAAGGCCATCGCGGGCGCCATGTTCTCTAACGACCTGCGCGTGGTCACCCTGCGAATCGTGCTCGAGCGCTTCATCACCGCGCTGCGGGACTTCAACAAGCCCGACCTGTCCATAGAGGTGGGCCAGTACGCCCTCGATACCATCAGCGCGCTGCCGTCGGCCAGCTTCCTGGACCAGATCGCCGCCCTGCGCCAGCTGATGGGCGACGCGTACGAGAGCAACGAGGACTTCCTCAACGCCGCCAAGGTCCTATCCGAGATCCCCCTCGACGCCGCCCAGCGCAAGGTCACGAACGAGGAGCGCGTGGCTGTCTGGGTGCGCATCGTGCGCAACTACCTCGAGGTGGACGACACCACCTCGGCCGAGACCTACCTCAACAAGCTCAAGAACGTCATCTACACCGTCTCGGACCCCATGCTCAACCTCCACTTCCGCCTCTCGCAGGCACGTATCCAAGACTCCAAGCGCGAGTTCCTGAGCGCCAGCAGCGCGTACCTCGAGATCAGCCTCTCGCCTGCCGTGTCTGAGGAGGAGCGCCTCTACACCCTCTCTAAGGCCGCCCGCTGTGCCATCCTCGCCCCCGCCGGCCCGTTGCGCAGCCGCGCCCTCGCCCGCTTGTACAAAGACGAGCGGGCCGTCAACCTCGAGGAGTTCAGCATGCTCGAGAAGATGTTCCTCGACCGCCTACTAGCGCCCGCCGAAGTCGAGAAGTTCGCCCAACGCCTCGCGCCGCACCAGCTCGCCACGACGTCCGACGGATCGACGGTCCTGGCCAAGGCTGTCGTGGAGCACAACCTACTGGGTGCCTCGCGGTTGTATACCAATATTGGGTTCGAGGCACTGGGCGTCCTCCTGGGCCTCGATGCCGAACGAGCCGAAGACACGACGGCGAAGATGATCGAACAGGGCCGTCTGGTCGGCCGCATCGACCAGATAGAGGAGCTTATCTGGTTTGAGCGCGGCGAAGCCTCTGGGGAGAAGGGCAGCGGACGTGCTGAGGTCACGGTGGGCAAGGAGATGCGACGCTGGGACGCCAATGTGCAGGGCTTAGCTGAGGAGGTCGAGAACATTACGAACGCCCTCCAGCGAGAGTTCCCCGAGTTTGTCGCTGCTAATCTGGTGGCATAGATGGATAGGACTGCAACAGCTTTTCTCGGTAGAATTGGACTCGAACCGGATTGACCGCAGAGTAAAGCTGTTGATAATGAGGAACATGATCATGGTTTGCACAATATGGCGTTGGGGTCCCGGTTTAGCAAAGCAGAAAAGAATCGGAGCATTTGGGTCTTGGAATCAATAGAGCGCGACACAACGCCACTAGCAGTATTTGTCCCGGCCGGGAACTCTACAGGGGGCATAGAGAACATCGCAAATTCTATTGATTTAATCGAGGTCTTTCTTACGAACTATGATATACCCCTGGCTCAAAAGTCGCGGGTCTCCCATTTCTTCCTCGAAAATCAGACCCTCAATCGCCCTTCGCTGCCTCGCATCCGACACGATGCTGCTTATATCTGTGCCCTGTGCCTCAGCTAGGCGGAGGATTCGCACTAAGGCGTCACCGATTTTCTCGCCCATGAGGTCGTAGCCCGCTGCTTGAAGATGCACGCCATCTGGATCCCAATATTTGGCCCGATCCTGTGGAGGCATATTATGGTAGGGCAATTCCTTAAACAGGTCAAAGTGGAAACTGAAATTTCCCCCCTATATGTTAGTGAAGGAAGAATGCGATATGATCATGTGGGATTATGTGTAGAAAGCACGAGGACGTAACCCGAATAACCAGTGTAGTGTGCGTGAGAGTGAATAGAATTATCAAGGAAATATCACCTACAAGTTCTCCTTCTCGTAGGTCCGGATAGTGTCGTTCACCTCGCCCCGTTTCTCTATGATGTCGCGAAATTTCCCTTGGGTCTCCGGTACCGTAAGTGCTAGAACCTTGCTGCCTTTTGATAACGGGATATCCCAGATACGTTTTAGGCCCTCGATGATAGCATCTACTGGCCTGCCCCATCCGAGGTCACTAGGCAAAGGACTTGTTAGACAGGCCAAGGTATAGAAAGCATCAATGTCGAGACTATAACAAGGTCTTGAAGACATGAAAAACCTGTTAGCTATAGGGGGGAAGCCCGTACTTTGTTCCGCCCAGAATAATCGTCCAGTCGTATGGGTGCGGTGTCAGCGTCCCTAAGCAACATTCATATTAGCTATGCAACTATCACACATCTTAGGCTAGGCGTGGAAAGCGGTATAAATACTTCAAGATGTATTCTGGGGGGATCAAGAAATATGACAACGAGGGCGAAGCTCGTGCGACTTAGAGATCCCTATTTTCATTGTGGGGGATGTGGCCGCAAGAATGGGGGCACTTACAGCTCATCTGCATCCTGCTAAGAAACTGGCCGGTTGTCACGAGATCGCCTGGCATGCCCTCAACCTCATACTCGATTCTGCGTCCGGGGAACGCCGCCTCGATCTTCTGGGCCAGCCGTTTGGCATACGGATGGCTGATCGGGTAGCCACAAGTGAGAGAGTCGCCGAAGCACAGGACGCGGAGGGGTTCCTCGGCGCTCTTCTTGGCGGATTTCCTAGCATGGGCCGGCATGGTCTTGTTTCTTTCTAGTCTATAGCGGCGTGCCTTGTCTGGGATGGAGCGGAGACTGCTGAACAGCATACACATCTGTAGCTATAATGGTAGTTTTGTAGCAGATGAGGTCAAGGCCAGGATCTGATCGACTGATCGAGCCCGCAGACAGAGCGTTGATGCGGTGGGTGGTGTTTGAGATTGACAAACCCGCAGAAGTCGCTCTCCTCGATGTAAAGAAACTAGGCAGCGTGTGAAGGTGAAGCGATGGATTTGACAGTGTCACTAATATATTTTGTCAGAGTTCACGGCTTACTCGGGCAACGGATTATCTCGCGTGAGAAGTTGAATGTTGCTCAAGCACGAGCCGGTAGAGTGCTTGTCCCACCGGGAATTTGGTTAGGGAGATCTAGAGCCTACCTGCGGTATCGAACTATGCCGGAGCAGCGTACTATGTACCTGAAAAGTGAGGAGTCGTATCCAGCCAGTAACCAACAGAGGAAAAGCAGTAATAACTGAAGACTGGCCCGCGCTCAATACAAGGCTCAATAAAATAGAATGAAATAAATGAAACCCTCTCAGAGACGGACTAAAAACGTGTGAGCGTCGAGGCTTGGAGTGTAAAGCGTGGTCCAAATCACAAACTATAAACGGCAAAAATGACGAGGATGGAAGTGTTTGGGGTTAATACGTGCCACGCGCGTGTCTTTCGAAGGCTACCTAAGTAGGTAGGTTGATGCCTGCCTGGAAGTAGGTACCTACCTCTCTCTCAGCCTTCGGGCCTGCGGTTGCGTCACGACCTACATGTACCTACTAACCACCTTATGTAGGTACTTACCCCACTACAAACCAAGAGGTACCTTTACTATCCTTATCAATCTACCCCACGTTTTAGCCTTATCGATGCCTGCGTGTGAGGTCTACGGTGTAAATATACCTCGTTTGTAGGCAAAGCGTAATACGGTACTAGAGTAGGTGATGCAGAAATGTTTAGGCTACCTAGGCAGTCTACGACTTACTATTAATCGGTGTTTTTAACATATTAGGAACAATTCATAGACCTAAGAGATTCAATCGGAACAAAACAAAAAGCATTGACCCTTATTCTAAAACAATGAGACCCAGCTGAAGTCTTGCCGTCCAATGCATTATGAATCCTGAGGAGAGAACTCGAGGTCCAGATGACCGGAGTATTATTATGTGTCATGTTCCCAACCATGCAAATCAGTCATTATTTCTCATGCAATGCTACCGTTGTGACCTACAATCGACTCGTTGCGGAATCCTGATATCGAAACGTCCCTAAACCTTCGAGGCCTATGCACCTATGTACAATTGGTTAACCGTTGTTGTGCCTCTAAAAAGCTTGCCCGTGATAATACGGGCTCTGTCCACGGCCTATGGCGGGCCCACCGTTAGGTCCAGGCGAGAACGGTGGCGATGATGGGAATTGGCCTTGAGGCGGCATAAATCGTGGATCCATAGTACCCGGGGGAGGCGATCGAAAACCACTAGAACCAGGCATCCGGTTTCCTTCAAAGCCTTGTTGCCTGAAACCCATGTTCGAATACATCCCAGCCGGTGGGGGTGGCTGTTGGTATTGCTGGTACGCTTGCTGGTGCTGCTGCTGCTGCTGCTGCTGCTGTCGCTGAATAGCATTCTGGGCGGCTTGACTCGTCCAGCCTTGTTTCATTTGTTCCCGTTCGCGCTCACGCACCTGAATTGCTCCCACAAGTCCTCCACCAGCTTGTGGAGCATTTTTATTTCCCGCCATTTTGATGAGAGGTGACCCAGTTACACGCGATACGTGCTCTTGTTCACGGGCAGATAAATGCGACTCGCCCTGTGATTGCTGACCACCTAGAACCGCACCTGCACCACGGGAGCCTGGCCTCTGTAGCAACTCACCGGATCTTGGACGTTGTAGAAGTTCTCCGGCTCCTCGAGAACTTGGGCGCTGTAAGAGATCATGAGAACTATTCCGTGAATGCGTTGTTCCAATGTAATCTCTGTCTTGGCTACGACCGAGCGGGGGTGTTGGTGTACCAGCACGATAGCCAGACAAAGTGATGCCCGATGAATGCCGCTGGTGGGCATATGTGGGTGTTGCTGCTGCCGCCCTTTGCTGCACAAACTCCTCGGCCGAGAGGGTGGGACCGCCTAGGCCAGGGGAGCCGGCCATTGCGGCAGCTGGCTGCCAAATTACACTCTTGCGCACGTTTTCTTCCGAATCTTGTCGGGTATGCGACGCGTCAGATATGGGTGGCCTGCGTGGAAGCGCGACAGCGGGTGACTGGGCTCTGGGATTAGACGAGGTTGAAGTCTGTGAAACTTCAATACCGGCAGGCGATATTAGACTACTTGGTGCTGCGGCGTAGTTAAGAGTCGGACCAAAATCTATTCCTGGAATGTCAAAGCTAGACTCGCCAGTCCCAGGCAAGGGCTCTTCCGGGGCCCCAACTGTCCTCAATACACCAGCTCTAGGACGTTCAACCGACGTAGATGTCCCAGTCGAAGGTCGAGAACTAGCATAATCGGGACTAGATGTAGATGCACCATCATCATATCGGCTGCTAGCTTGACTTACCATCGTGTCGTAACGTCGAATGCCTGGTTGGGGCGCAGGGCCGCCTATGTTCTGAGCACGGACTTGTCCAAATCCCTCGGCATCTATCCGGTGGCCCGTGAAACTTCCACTACCTGCTGATTCCGTCGCTGGAGTGGTATTGTCTATTGCCGATCGCTGCTGGAGACTGTCTGAACGGGTCGGTAACGGTTTTCTGTGAAAGGGTGGTGAAGTATTCAAGGGAGGTAATGCCGCCCCACGGTCACCAGGAGATCGAGGTCCTTCTCTTCCACCAGGCCAAGAAGAACCTGGCTGGTACCCATTCTGCATGCCCTGAGGCCCGCCACCAGGATAATTACGGCTAGAAGTTGGCATATTTTGCGGTGGATGGCCACGGCCTCTACCAGGTGGTGGTGGCATGCCAGGCGGTCCTGGAAGTGGACCAGCGGGTGGTGGTCCACGATAAGCTAGGTGATGATTACCTTGAGAGCCATAGTGAGGCGGACCTGGTGGTCGATTTCCCGTGGCCGTACCTGGTCTCGAGGTTGGAGTCTTTGGCCTCGAAGTCGGAGTCTTTGGCCTCGGGGTAGGAGTTGGTCCGCGGGAGTTAGGTTGGCTAGCAATTGCTGTGTTGAACGGAGATCTTGACGGTTGTGATATTGGGTCTATTCCAGAGAGGGGCACACCGGGAGAGAGCGGGGAGTCTTGCATTAGAGCTTCATGAGATCCAACATTAGCAAGCATCCCCATATTGTCAGCGTGCGAATGTACCGGAAGTGGACCACGTTGATCAGGATTCTGGCGAGATCCTTCTTTCTGCTCTTCGCTGTTCCTCTCACTATCAGTCGCCCACGCATCTTGGTTTGCAGGCATGTTACCGGCTTTAGTGAGCTGTTGTAATGTATTGAGAGACAACCGACTGTTAGCGCGACGCATTTCTGGCGAGTGATATGGTCGATTATGGGGCTTGTCTCCTGGTGCATGAGAGAACGTAGGTGGCTGAGATACTGGCTCTGGAGTTTGCATCCTGCGTATGCCGTCAAAATCGCCCAGGGGTGCCCCTATCCTCTCGTCTGAGCTTGCTGGGCCCGGGGAGGCTGCAAAATCGGATATAAAGGGACGCTGAGGATTGGGACCAAATCTAGGGCTCGGGCTCGCGGAATATGGACTATCATCATGACGTGGGACCGGTGAGGGAACTGGCCCAGTGGGATGAGCATCGGATGTGTTCGGGGCACGACCGGCTAGCACTTGGCCTACTTGTGGGCGCGTAGTCACATTTGTGTCTTCGGGGCCAGAATTGAGAGACATAGACCGTGGTCTTTGAAGTGCTGATGGCGGTGCCTTGTCGGCGAAACCCACCCGAGGCTTTGCAGTCCCAACCGCTGCGGGACCAAAACTGAGTCGTTTCGTGCCACTATTCGTCCGACTCGGATTGCTGCCCTCGCTTTCATCCGTTGCTATGTTCATACGAGTACCCGTAATTTCTTTCAACCTTTTTCTCCATTCTCTCTCATTTCGATCCGCGCTTCCATCCGTTAATATCAAACTTGATACATCGAGTAATTCGAGATACCCATAGCGCTTATGTTTGGGCATCGCAAACATTAGAGATCTGGAATCCAACACACTGGCAACCAATCGCCCTGGGCGCCCATACAGTCCGAAGGTATCCCAGGTAGGGAACAAAAATCGCAACATCATTTCAAATCCGCTAACAGCAGGGTTTACTTCTGGCATGATAAACACGAAACCTTCGGTAGATGACGGTGGATCCGAGTGAATAGTAATATCGCCCTCAATTTTAATTAGAGTGGATGCGTCGATCAAAGACTTCGATTGCGGGTATATTGCATATGCAGAATAGGCGTCGTTGATCGTGGCTATGGGTTGTAACTTTTTTTGCTTCTTGCCTTCCTTCTTTTGGTCGTAGAATTTTATGTCGCCTTTGAGGATCGGGACGTGCGAACGATCGTATGGATTCTTCTTTTTATGCTCCTTCATCGCCTTTTGATATTCTTTATCATCTGGTGGCGCGATAACGCACCAGCAGCGTCTCCAGGGCACGCCAGCACCAAACCGGACTCTAACCCATTGATCGACATGGAGTCGCGATCTTTCCATAATCACACCTATGTTGTTGAGATGTTTGCCTTTGCCTGCAATTAGTGCTCCTGTATATGCTTCCTGGAGTGTGGAGTGCTCGAACATGGCAAGCCGAATGCCCGAGGTCCACTGAATTAGGGAATCTCTGGAATTAAAATGTAGAAGATACCGGTTTCTTCCTGCTGTCGAGATACTAAGGATATTTTGCAAAGGTTGCTCATCATTCGATCTCGTAGGTAAAGACTCGATCTGGAATGCGGTCAACTTATCTGGCCACTATGGGGCTACCACTTAATACCATACCATTTTAATAGACGCATCGGTCAAATTAATAAATTTAGGTAGGACCTCTCCATCCTCACCGGCAGCATCTAGCTCTGCAGCATCCCAGAGAGACAAAACTGTCCCTACAAGCTGGGCAAAGCATTCTGTCCATGTGCGATCGGGATTCGGCTTGCCCTCTGCATAATGTTAGAAGAGAGGTTACGGCCCTATATATTTTCTAGCTCGATGTTGACATACGGGTATTCTGATCATCTAGTTTGAGGAAGTAGCCCTCTTGATAGAGCTTATTTGCATGGCTGTTGAGAAAGGTGAATATGGGCTGAAGCTCCGGAATTGTGTCTTGATTGATATCCATGCGGGGCGGTTGATAGGCCTGGATCATGGACAACGGGCGGGAAGAGCTGCGACTTCGGGATGCGCTGTGGTTGGCGATGGTAATTGGCGAATTGGCTACTGGCGAGCTGTCATGGTTGACCCAAAGCGGCGAGGCCGGTACGGTCGATGACGCAGCCCGGGCGTGACCGCGGCGGTGGAAAATGTCACTTTTGGTGGCGCTGAGATTCTTGCCAGGATAGGGGGGTTGATGGTTTCCCAGGCCGCTTATCCAGCCGTTGGGGGGCGTCAATGGCGCAGAGGTAGAGTCGTCGTAGACGGATTTCGGTTCGCCGTTAACAGGTGAGTGCGAGCCGGAGAAATGGGACATAAACGAGAGGACTTTTCATCGCCGGGAAATGGTTAGCATAACGCAGGGCAGCACCGGGGATTTATTTAGGTGAATTGGCATGACGCTGGCACGGCGAGAGTCGTTATGACGGAGTGGTATCAAATAGAGACAAATAACGGGTGAGGGATCAGCTGCTACTAAAGGGGAGGGGTGCAAGGATAGGGATGTGTATGGTACCTAGGTGGAATAGGCTTAGGGGGTAGAGGGTAGAGGGCAGAGGGGAGAGGGACCGGGGAACTTTAGGATGATGACTGTGCTACGCTATCAGGTGGTGTGCTGTGGTGCCCTGTGGTGCCCTGTGCTGTAGGTAGTGTGCTGTGCTGTGCTGAGGTGCAGCTATAGCCTGCTGTAGGCGAGATGCAGGCGCTTGTGAGGTTGCTTTGACGTGCCACTGTTAGTGCTCGTTTAGGTGGTTTCACGGTCTAAATAGTAGCTTGCGAGCACTGCGAGCATTATCTGATTCTTGTGTGAACCATCACCTTCGGGGCGTACTATTAGGTAGTGCCAGGGAGCCACCGTGGAAACCCTTGTTCAATACTCGGCAGAGTGAAAATGGATGATGAGAGTGCATGTTCGTTTCAACCTTTATTGAATGGGGCTTCTGATGCCTGTAGGCCAAGCATGAGTGGGTAATGATGAGAAGACTACTTCCTATTCCCTCACGCCGTGGCAGGTCTTAGGTATGGGTAACACCTGTTGGTGTTACTGCTGCTGCTGCTGCTAGTTCCAACGAAGCCAGAGATACGGATGAGGGAACCAAAGAAGGCATCGTTGCGCTTGTTGCGCTCATATCACGGGCTTGGCTTCAAGGTAATGGACGAGCCCCTTTGTTTGGTGCCCTTTACTCGTGTAAGGGCAAAGAGCTACTTGCTAGGGTACAGGCTGTAGACTTGAGCAACATGCAATGAATACAATCCTTGAACCAAGTATTCAGAGTATTGATTTAAAAATATAAAGAGAAATATACTAACCGCGTTTTCTGACCATCTTGTCTGTACCAGCTTCTGGTCAAGAACCCGGGGGGGTCCCGACAAACCAGAATCTTCCTCCACACTTTTAGGTTCGAGGTTGAGTTCGACTTGCGTGAACGTTCGCTTAGATGCAACGGAAAAGGCGGGATAGCCCTTGAGGAGTAGCCTCGTCGGTCACTTCGTTGTCCGTCCGTGTTGCTGGTTAGCGGGAAGAGAATGACGTAATCAGGAAAGAAAAAGGGAAAAATAATAATAATAAAAAGGGCGAGGAAAGAATAACAAAAAAGATAGAATATGAGGGTGTCGACGACAAGTATAACCAACCACCTAGTTTTGCTTCCGGCGGAAAAAAAAAACGAGCCAACAGTCAGCACATGCGACTATAGTGTGACTATACCAGCAGAATGTGGGCACGAGGGAGTTTTGTAGCTTCACGGGATCTGAGTGGCACCGCATGCGCGATATCCACATCGACACGCAAATACGAATTAATGGAATGCCATCCGCACCAGGCAAGGGGAAAGGGGGAAAGCCTTAAGGTCCGGGGCTTGTAATTTCAGTCGGCAGCCTGCGACACGCCTGACTTGTCCTGACCGTGGTGGCCCTTGGTATCGACGCAACACGAGAGAATAGACGATGCCGTCTTCTTGGCGTGGGCAATGGGCTGCAGCAAAATGCTGACCTCAGCATGCCGGGTGCAATGAAGGAAGGCTTGGGAGGCCAGGCAGCCTCTATGTATGTATGTACGTATGTATGTACAATAGCGTAGTATTATAACTTAGGTTCCTAGGGCGGAATTATGCTTCGGGGGGTATTGCTCACGGAAGCGTCGGTCATCGGATTTGAAAGTAGGTAAGGTAATAAGAAAAGAGCCGGTCAAGGAACCTATGTAAGACATAAGAGAAGGAATAAAGCTGAAAGGAAAATCAAACAGATCGACTTCTATCCACCTACTACGTACCTACACAATACCCTCCTCCTTAGTAAGTAGTCTGTAGTCCGTGTCAAAGCACATACATACTGCCATGACATGATGATAGTACATCCAGTCCTAAGTCGCACTGTTCATAAGTATGTTTGATTTACTGGAGGCTGTATGCGTACGCATACATTACATACCTTGGTAGGTATTCTTGATTTCTTCCGATCAGCCCTCACCCTTGCGCGCATCAGTCCTTGTCTGGCTAGCCGGCAGCAACCGGATGGTACGGGCGCCATACATGCACTAGCGTGAAGGATTATCTGTAAGGTGCTTGTAGGTGAAGATGCTTACATACCTATGTAGATACTGTAAGTATACGATATACGATATACACACATTACATTACGTCAGTTAACAAGCTGAGTGTCGTCAACACAGCTGCGGGTCAGTTGCTAATCTCAGTAAACTATCTATGTATGCGCGCACTAGTGTGTTCCTTTAATGCCGCCTTGATGGTGTCATGCATTTGCAATTTTCGGTTACCTAACCCCCAATTTTAGGCAGAGACATTTCAATTGAAGCCACGCTACTGTACCTACTCTATACAATGCAACTTCGGCATAGTTCACACCAGTACCGTGGCTAGAGTACCTGCGCCTTGTGTCAACTCTGAGGTTAAGCTTTGAGTGTGCCTTTACCTCACCGAGATGCTCCAATTTTCAATCGGGAATTTAAGGTACCTGCAGTTCTGTACCTACTCTGATTATCTATTATCTTGGCATCGTGATTAAGTACAGTATCGGAGGCAGTCCCGCATTATTAAACCGTAGCCATAATGAATCAACTACCACTGGATAGGATCCAGAGTCGCGTAGATATCAACTCAACATCATCGCCTCCCGGTATTCTGGAAAAGTAAGCATAATATATTAGACATGGTCCCTAATTTATGCTTGGAGCGAGAGGTAGACTTACTATTAGTATCTAATCTAATCCGAGGCACCGATAATCTCTACCCTATCTCAATTTCTACATTCTACATCGGAATAGTCTCGTGTAGGCCGGAAATCGTAGTTTGTACCGTATCAAGGTCGGTAATGTAGAAACATTTCTAGTTACGTTGGCTTAAGTAGTGCTGACTTAGCGTTCTATTATGAGATGACAACTACACACAAGATGACGTTGTCTTCCTACCCCAGCCTCATTAGTATGTAGAATGGCTCATAACATTATCTAGGTACTAAGTTAAAATACGATCGTAACATTATCTAGGTACTAAGTTAAAATACGATCGTAATATTATCACCAGGGGCATCCAAGGGAGTACTGGGTTTGTGTGTCAGTCAATATTTCGAGTCGGTAATATTAATTAACACCACCTACCTACAATAGACAAACTTACGCGATGCCCGACTATGCGTACATAGTAGGACCGACAGTATGGATTAGATAAGAACCCTCGATCCACTATGTACATATCTAGGTAAGTGGACCCGGCTAGTGAAATGAGCTTGTCGTGTTACAACTTACCAGGTAAGTAGAGATGCGTGATATGATAATATTATAACACATCATAATAATATACCTGAAAAGAAACTTGGCAGGTAAGAGCATGGCTTAGCGTTACAATAACCTTCATCCGTTACAATTCCTACCTACTTGTGTATGCGACCAATACTTACCTACTTACATACACCCGCCCGCCTGTGCTTTTGCTAGGTACCATCACATGCGTCTAATTCTGCAAGGGTCCCGAACAATGCTACCCTAACATACGTAGAGCAGGTAACTCGCTTTTTGTATCGATAAGCTTCGTCAGTGTCGCTCTTATCGGACGTCCGTACTGGACTCTCGTCCTCGAACCACCTGGGCTACCTAGACCATCCCGTCATGGGTAGTAAGACGCCCATTTCGTACGATTAACTCTTATTATCTTTACTTCCATGTCTAGCGACCTGCTCTAGGTTGGCACCAAGGTCTCTGTTAACGGGTCTCTCTCGGCCCGCGTGCGTGCATCGCGGGGATGAGGAGGTCATTTCTCCCTCAGCTGGCCTCCATCCTTGGTCCGACGCGACGACCACACTACTATATCTCCTCAACAGCATGGTCTTTAATTCACCAGCGTGGCCTGTCATCTTTTCCTAGTACAACGAGAAGTACCGGCGATGGCACCTCGACTGTTGCCGACTATTGTCCGAAGTTTCCCTTTTATTTCGAGACTGGCTTTGCGCTTTTCGCAAAGCGCCCGCCCAGACCGTTCCCTCCCCCGTTTCTCTCGCCGCCGTCCGGCTCCTTTTCAGATCCGCTAAGCACCCATCATCAGAGCCGTGACAGACGTGCTTTTGTGCATGGCGACCTTATCCGGGGATACACAAATGGAGACGACGCTGTCTATGCTAGCGACTACTTCATATGTGCTAATGATGGCGTTGGCGCATGGTCCTCTCGACCGAAAGGCCACGCTGGGTAACGCACCTCTCGTCGTCGATATATTCGTAACTAGTCTCGCTAATACTGCTTGAAGTCTGTGGTCTAGGTTGATCTTGCACTTCTGGGTAGCAGCCATGGAAGAGGACATTGCCAAAGCCCGACCATCTACCTACCAGCCAGATCCGAAGCGATATTTGCAAATAGCATACGAGCGAACAGTTAAGGCTACGTCTGGGCCTAATGAATGTTTAGGAACAACCACAGCCAGTGGTGCGCAGCTCTTCTACAAAGGCGACTTGAATAATCCACGATCAACGATAATGCCGATGTTATATGTAACGAACTTAGGCGATTCGCAGGTCATGGTGGTTCGCCCCAACGCCCAGAAAACAATATACAAGACAAAAGAACAGCGGCATTGGTTTGATTGTCCGAGGCAGCTTGGCACAAATAGTCCAGATACTCCAGACCAAAATGCGATGGTCGAGGCCGTAGATATCACCGAAGGGGATATCGTACTCGCCATGTCTGACGGCGTCACGGACAACCTCTGGGAGCACGAGATTGTCGATAACGTGTCAAAGAGTGTGCAGCGCTGGGAGGCTGGAGAAGGTGGCCAAGCTTGCGGTGATCGCACCCACGGCGCAAATGGTGGGATGGCGTTTATTGCTGAGGAGCTCATGAAGGCGGCCAAAGTAATTGCAACCGATCCCTTTGCCGAGAGTCCATTCATGGAGCAAGCCATCGAAGAAGGGCTAGCTAGTGCGGGTGGTAAGTCGTATCGCTTCGACATGGTGACCGATTCGTTTTAAAGACTAATGGCGATGACTATGAGTACAGGGAAACTTGACGACATCAGCGTCGTAGCCGCAGTATGTCGACGCAGTGTATCTACGTAGGTTTAAGGAGTTTGGTATGGGCCTCACGGGCCTCACGGGCCTCTTTGGTAGTTCAGACTGGGCTATTTAACGTATCAGGTATCACATCGGGAAGCGTTACGACGGGTCTGGCGTTCGAGCGATGCTTTTATACACACGAGGTAGGCTGATGGGGGCATTAGAGGCATCACGTCGGGGATCGGCGTTACTGGAGCTCCTCGACACAGATCATCCGCGCACGCGCCGGTGATGAGACTTGTCCGAGGCATCCTATAATATTGAGACAGGGGACAGCAAGTAAGAACAACAAATATGTAGACCCTCGTAGGAAAGGATCAGGGAACGGCACTGGCTAGAACTAATATTGTAAGTTGTGCTGTGGAAGTGTAGGTATTTCAACAAGTACCTACAATATTATCTGTACTGTAGGTAGGTGCCAAGCAACGGTGGGGTAGAGTGCCCCACTTTGAATTATCTCGATAAGAAATTTGAAGCCTATCTACTTAGCTCAAGGTGCAACCTCATTGTCTATCTTACAAAAAGGATGCTCTGTAGATTACCAGTAGGTAGCTTGTTCAACCATCTCGGCTACAGCCTTACAACGCCTCTCTCGGAGCAGCAACAGTGAAGAGTTCATTACACCTATCTATTCCGTCCTCTGTTATATTATACCTACACCTCCTCTAGTGAATCAGAGGACGCGAGAAGATGCCGCGCGCAAAGAGGTCGAAGCAGTACAAGCGGCTGATGAATCAATATGGTGAGTGAGGAACATTCCTCCCTCCAGTGCATTGCCAAACTAACCCCTTTACCAGAGATTAACTTCGGCTTCCGCGAACCCTACCAAGTCCTATGCGATAGCCAGTTCCTCGAGGCAGCCATCCGTAGCAAGATGGACATTGATCACATACTAAAAGCAACTCTACACGGTAGCACGAAATTGTGTGCGTCCATATTCTCTTTTCGGCTTGCGGGCGCCATACTAATACATTTGCGTAGTAATAACTCAGTGCTCGATGAGATGGTTGTATGCAAGAAAGGATGAACCCAGCATAAGGGCTGTTATCGAATTCGCGAAGGAACGGGTGGAGCGACGACGATGCGGGCATCATCCCTCCGACTACCCTGAACCTCTTGGTACGCAGTCTTCTCTTTCCTCTTGAGGTTGATCTACTCCCACGTACTCTCGAACGGGCGCGGAACATTTATCTTGAGGGACAATCACTAACCCCACGTTGAAAATAGAAGAGGTAGATTGCCTTCACTCCGTAGTCGACCCGGGTAAAAATGGCGTTAACAAACACCGCTATGTGTGCGCAATCAACGAGGACGATGTCCGATCCTCGATGCGGAACGGCATCCAGGTCGTGCCCTTGCTCTACATCCGCCGCTCTGTCCTCATTATGGAACCAGCATCTTCGACCACTACAAAAGCTCGCTCGCGTGATGAAAAGGCCAAATTTACTGCAGAACTAAAGTCGTCAGGGGGAAAGAGAAAGAGGCAGCAAGAAGACACAGACGACGATGATAATGGCGGTGCAAAGGAAAAGGCGGAGGGGACCAAACCCGAAAAGAAGAAGGCATACGGCCGCAAGGAACCAAACCCATTGTCGGTAAAGAAGAAGAAAAGGGAGAATGTGCCACAGCGCGATCTAAAAAAGCAAACAAAGACAACTGAAGCAACCGGGCCAGAGGAGGCGGAGCCGAATAGTGGACTACCGGGAGAATCCGCCGGAGACGCTTCAGGGCGAAAGCGGCGGCGCAAACACAAGTCGAAGACAGCTACTACCACCGAACAGGATGGTGATGTTCCGATGGACACTTCGGCGGCTGACGTATATCGGCCTGTGTACTTTAGGTAGGTTTCCAGTATCAGCGGAATAGGGAAGCATTGGCATGGCGTTTCTGGGAATCTGCATAGGCTCGAACTATTGGCGATGCCACGAGCAATGTAATAATATTACTCGAAGCCATAAGGCGCCCAGCCCCACATGAATGAAAGATCAAGAGGGAGGGTAATAGCACCTATGGTTAACACTGATCGAGCTTTGTACGCAGATTAACTCCATCTGCATTGCAGGTACCTACCTATGCCTAGGCCCTAGGTCTATAGTATATAGTATATACTTAAGTAGGTAAGTGAATTGCTAACTATAGGTAGTTACCCACAGTGGAGGTTTGGCGTTTCGCAACCCGCTCAGGGGTAGGTAACACTGCACGGTACTGTTACCAGGTACCCAAGAATGGTGACTTATAGTAGGTACCTACCTACCTAGGTACATGTATGTAGGCTAGCACCGATAGTCAGTGTCTACATTCCCCAAATAATATTGCTAGCGGTACATTGCGACAAAAAATGTCTTAACTCGATCCGAACAACAGCAAGATCTCCATTAGTACCCAGGTTATGTACGTACATGTAGGTCTGCAGCAACAAACTATCTACAGGGTATGGTCGGTATACCTACCTACCTCCTTTCACACATATACATATACCTACTGTAGATACACGAGGTATGTATGCGTACGTTACTGCGGAGTTGTGTCTGCTGACTACGTATCTATCTACTTATGGACTAGCAAAAGGAACCGACCGTAGGTACAAGAAACTCATCTAAACCTATTACTGACATGAATGTGGGGAATGGAAACGACGCCTGGAACCTCACATTTTGTCTTGTCGTGTTGATCCCTGAACGATGACCCAGGCCGCCAATTCCCTTTCCAAGATTAAATCGAGAGAACCTGTACCAGAGTCCAATAGGGACCACCCACATGCGCAAAAGACAAAACCATCCATGGCGGCTGCCGGTGTCCCTGACTTTGACGATTTCGGGCTGCCCATCCGAAAATACGTAAGCCCTGTGGAGAATGACAAGAAAAGTGAAGATGATGCTCCGGGCCCTACTACGACTCGCCCCCTCGAGAGCAGAGCCGCTCCCCAGGCGTCAGGTATAATTCGTGACGTGACTTTGCCGGCAGAGTCGTCAGAAACGTCAGAATCAGGAGTAGGCAGCAACCCGATAGACGAGAAGCCGACATCGCCGTTGACGAATGCTACCACCAAAACGAGCGAGCCGAACAGACTACACAGCGAGAAAGAACATGACCCAGACGATGCATCTACCTCGAAACAACCGCCCCCCGTCGAATGCGGGGAGGAGGGCCAAACTGCGGAGGTCAGCCTATCTCGGAACGTGAAGCCACAATCTATAGATACCAGTAGACGCAGGAATACTTTGAGCAAAGAAGTCCACGCCATATCAGGGCCGTCGATCAAGGAAATACAAGCAAATAAGCAAGCAGTGGAGGCAGAGAAAGCTCGTGTGGACCACAGCCGGGACGTTAGCACGGCAAGCAACAATCTCGAAGTCTCGGAGTTCTCTCACCAACAGCTTACAGCGCCAAAAGAAAAGGAGGGCGACAATACGGATGACGAATGGCAAACCATGCCAGCCTATGCCCCTTACGACATATATGACGATGATAATAGACTTATAGCAAAAGAGCACAATCCGGATGAAGATGATGCGTACGGATATGCCGGGCTTGGAGGTGCGGGCAAAGGGTATACTCGAGTCATAGATGATGATGATGCAGAGTCCGAGACGAGTATGGATGACAATACACGGTATCTTTTCAATAATGTCAAATCAACAAGCATGACTGAAATGGATGAGGAGCAGCGCGATGCTGTCTCTCAACTACAAGCGACCAAGGACTTATTGACAGAAGGACAGAGGATAGCCTACGTCGGCATCACTCGCTTGGAATTGGCTAATATGGTAAAAGATATGGAGCAGCTCGAACACCTCAAGAAGGCGAAGAAAGATTTACAGTTGGCCGTCGAAACCATGAAGATGTGGTCGCAAAAGATCATGGTTCGATTATATGCGCATATGGATATCAGCTCAGCAGAGCAAGTCATGATAGAACAGCTGTCCGAGCACGGCGTCCAGCCTGCTGACCTTACACCTACCCTTATGCAAAATGCGAGGGTGAAGAATCCCGTAGCGGAAACCACCCCGGCCTCAACACCCAAATCATCACGCCATAATACCTCCTCGGCCTCTATTTCTAGTGATCCCAGTCAAGAGGCATCAGCAGAACCGCCACCACCCTACGAGAGCCACCAGGGTGACGAGATGCCAGAAGTTAGGACGCCATCGCAACTACCCAGCACCGACAATATTGATATAGACCTACGATGGACTGTGCTTTGTGACCTCTTCCTTGTCCTGATAGCTGATGGAACGTATGATGCGCGATCAAGAGTGCTGTTAGAACGAGTAGGCAATGATTTGGAAGTCCCTTGGATAGACATATGCAGATTCGAGAAACGTGTAACGGATGCCTTAGAAATGCAACAACAGGCCGAGCAGGAGAATTGGAATGAGGAAGAACACCTCGAAAATCGAAGGAAGCTAGCTCTTAGGAGGCGCTATGTGATGATGGGGTTGGCTACGGTCGGTGGCGGCCTCGTGATTGGCCTTTCCGCAGGGTTATTGGCACCTCTCATCGGCGCCGGTCTAGCAGCCGGGTTTACGACGATTGGCGTCGGAGGGACAAGTTCTTTCTTAGCAGGGGCTGGAGGAACCGCCATCATTACATCCGGTGCCGCTGCTTCTGGAAGTTTCATGGGCGGTAAGGCGGCGGGCCGCAGGACAGGTGCCGTGAAGACCTTTGAGTATAGGCCACTTAACAACAACAAGCGAGTCAATCTCATTTTGACCATTTCCGGATGGCTGACTAGCAAAGTGGACGATGTTCGTTTACCATTCAGTACAGTCGATCCCATTATGGGCGACTTATATTCCATTTTGTGGGAGCCAGAATTACTTACGAGTATGGGCGACACAATCAACATTCTAGCAACCGAAGTGAGTAACCCACTTAGAGAATTAAGGCAGCACTTAGCTCATCATGTTAGGCTCTTACCCAAGGTCTTCAGCAGGTGCTGGGTAGCACAATCTTGATCAGTCTGATGGCCGCCCTCCAGTTACCAGTTGTGCTGTCAAAACTTGCGTATTTGATTGACAATCCCTGGGCAGTATCACTGGATCGAGCGTGGGCTTCTGGCCTCATTCTCGCAGATTCTTTGATAGACCGAAATCTAGGGACCCGCCCCATCACTCTCGTAGGGTACTCCCTTGGTTCGCGTGTTATCTTCTCTTGTCTCCTTGAGCTCGCCCGAAAGGGTGCACATGGACTTGTCCAGAACGTTTATCTCTTCGGAGCACCTATCGTTGTGAAGAAAGAGGAGTTTCTTAGAGCTAGGGTTGTCGTCGCCGGTCGGTTCGTCAATGGATATAACCGAAACGACTGGATTCTCGGCTATCTCTTTCGCTTGACAAATGGTGGTATACGGAAAGTAGCGGGTCTAGCGAGCATAGAAGGGCTACCGGGAGTAGAGAACTTTGATTGCACAAAATTCGTCAAGGGCCATATGGAATACCGAACTGCTATGCCACGTCTTCTACGAGAATGCGGCTGGGTGGTCGAAAGCGATGAGTTTGGAGAGATCGAAGACCCCGATCCTGATCGCCACCGAGAACGACAAATCGAGCTCATCAACGAGATTGAAGAAGCCCGCAAAGAACTAGAGAATGAAGGACAGTCAAAGAAAGGAAAAGGCGGTTGGGGTATATTTAGCCGGAAGAAGAAAGCAGAGCGCCAGGATTGGGAGATCTACGAAGACAGTAAACGAGCAGATGAGTCTCGCACTGAAGACAAAGGTAGCAACAATAACGGTGTGTTGTTTGATGTCGACGCCATGCGCGCCGAGCTAGCGCGTGACGATGAGCTACGAGTCAAAGAGTTGGCGTCCACCCAACCGCCGATGAAGCTCGATCTACCACCATCTGCACAATCGAATCCACGTAGCACGCTGCACGAAACAAGGAGCGCTAATAGGACGCCAACACTGCAATCAGGGCAGTTCGACGACAATCCTTTTCAGCACGAGCAAGACGATATTCAAATGACATTTGATACAGCCTTTGGAGATGCCGAGCCACCCCCTCCCCCTACCAAAGGTTATGCGAGTATACTGGGCCCTACACGTCCAGAGATCAAGACGTCTCACACAGCACCGAATATAGCACTGGATGACCCGTGGGCAGACGAGGATGAAGATTTCGGTAAGGAAAAGGAAATCTCGATGACATTTGCGTAACAAAGTTGCTCAAATGCGTACCTCTGTTATCCCGCGGCGCCCTAGGCGATTGAGTGTATGTAAAACGTACGCTGCAAGTTCAAGGCTCTGGAGACGCACAATAGTCCGCATTATTGTCTGCCTTCGCTCATTCGCATAGCCTGGGAACAGGCACACGCGGGTACATATCAGTCTAGCTAAGACGCTGACCTAACTAGTTTGTCTACCTTGATGGTGGTGGCAGCTCGCTGTATATTTGTGATGATTAGGGACTAAGCAGTGTAATTGTACTTTGATGAATCAAGAATGAAGTGGTTATTATTAATGATAAATATGTTCACAATTATAATTCTACTTTTTTAACTATAACATACTGCAGGGGAGATGTTACCCTTTAAACTTGATAGAGGGACAAATATTGTTCAGGTCTGCCTCGCTCAATGCGCCACGGCTACGTGATGGTGATGATTTATTTGAAGCTCAACGGGGTGGGATGATATAAGACCTCTCGGGCCTTTTGGTTAACCTGCTAACAACCAATATTGGAAAGAAAGTAGTCTAGTCCATATCTAGAAGAATCGGGGTTTGACTGCAGTCCTAGATAGCCGATTGCTTGCTCTCTAGGCTACAGGATAGACCGCAGCAGCTCGCTCTCCTTCGGCCCCCACCATAAAAAAATAGAAATAGGACCTATCTAGGTAGCATACAGTGCTCTCACGCACGATTCGGTGCATTCTTTCCCCCCCCTTTTTTTTTCTTTTTTTCTCTGAGATGCAGATTAGTTTTAATATTTACTTGTATAGCAAGACAAGACCTAAGGTAGATAGGCAACAATAGCATTCAATACAAGAGGTGATAAACTACAAAGTAATCACGGGCAGTTACCTTCGCATACCTAGAATACCTATGCAAGGACCTACCTAACTTATACGTACGTATGTACATAAGCAGATATATTTATGTGATTTACAATATTGAATAGGATTCATGGTCTTATGTACGTCTTGATGGGCTACGCTGCATGTAGTTTAGTAAGATGACATAGAGGTCCGCCACATGCACACTCCGTCTTACACAGTATAGTCGCTGTATAGTCGTAACACAGCCAGCCTCCTGTACCTAAGTACCTATGTAGCGCCCACCTATTGAGATTTTTACCTATCGGCAGCATCCTTCCATGAATGTAGTTTCGATTTGTACATGGACAGAGGCGAAACAAACCGATAAGGGTCTCTCTAGATTCTCGAACATCGTCATCGTTCTCTATCAAGACTCTAGATGATCCAAATCGACCACCCGTTTGCCTTTAATAGCAGGGAAGGATCTAGACCCATGCAGGAGTCCCCCTTTTTTTTTTTATCTTGGCCCCAAGTGAGACGTGCCTCAGCTCAATGCAAGGGTAGCATTTACCGTTTCTCTCGCTCTGCGATACAACAGAGCACTGCATAGAAAATGCACATGCATACGTGCTCAACATTTATTCGCGAGGTGATATCTACAAGTCACAATCTCCGTAGGGATGGGCGCCTATCGTCATGTTTGTTAACCGTGTAAGTAGGCTCTTGGCGTAGACGGGACAGACTACGCCGTGATGCAGGTATAACACAAGATCCTTAGTCATGTCGGTAGTCTTGAGGATCCGTAAATCACGAAACTAAGGAGCCTTGTTCGAACATGGGACCTGCAGTCTTAGTATGGAGTACCCAGTCTATGTACATGCATCCAGGCCAGATAATTGGTCTTGAGCAAGCTACCTACTCCGCATCCTACCTCACCACTGAATAGCTGCCGACATACATACGGCTGCATACGGTAGGATCAGAACACGATGGTTACAGAATACCTGTTTAGGACGAAGTTGACAGCGTGCCAGCCTGCTTGCCACGCTGCAGTGATGCTGACTACCTAGCTTGATGAGAAACACAGCCTATCTTACCCGGATTCGTGGCTGGCGCGAATCTGTGACAGATGGACTTATACGTACATACTTGTAGACACCCAGGCGAAGTCTTCATTTGGTGGCATCGGGTTCAGCTACAGCCACCGTACGTGCGCATATGTACGCAGGAAGTGCTGAAATGCGGAACGTGAGCGTCTACGTGCCCTAGGACAGACCCGGCTGGGTCATCTTCATGATTTCTCACGTTCTTTTTCTCCCTTAACCGTCCTCTTTTTCTTTCATGCCTGGTGCACCTCCACTTACACGCCCTGGAATTTACCGATCGAGCTGGTCTTCTCTACCACAACAATCGACAGCGGCTTGAGCTCTCACGAGCGAAGAATCCAGCATACTGAGTAGTAGCAACTTGGAGGGGTGGGAATGTGTTGGTGTTAGGGGCTTGGTGCGAATTGTATTCTAAGCAGCTTGGCCGAGGCGGCCCATCAGCCTGTCCTGAACACCACAACAATGCATCGCAATGTCGCAATATATGGGCTTCTAGCTTATTTCACAGGCCTCTCAGCCGGTGCTGATCTCCCAGATAGCTCTCTACCACCGATTGATAACCTGGAAGTTGAATTCGTTGGGAAAGACTTGGTGATTCCACTGCTTAGCAACTCAACGCTCACTTTCAACTATTCTACCGATATAAACGTAACAGGTAAATTCTGGCTCAAAATTTACAATGACGACTTTTCGATTGTCGGCGTGCCCCTCAACACGTTTAATCGTAAGTTTTTGCCTCATACAATCCTGCTCAGCGGACATTCTAACTATTATACTCAAGAACATAGTAGTATCAACATTGACTGGAGTCATACCCCTGCCGGGCTCCGTTATGTGCCGCTTTATCTAGAGTTTGAATGGGGTAATCAGTCCATCGCAGGCAATAGTACTTCTCCGGCGTTCATAATCTATAGAGACACGCCGGAGGAGGCCAGTTCAACTCTGGCCAGCGCGATAGGCAGTACCACAAACACCACGCCAGCGCGTGCAGAAACTAGTCGCCCTCTGATTCAGACTGCATCTACTTCGATAACCTCCACAGCATCGACATTTCACACCCAGCCGACAGGTCAACCCATACCTACCACTGAGCCCCAGCCTTCTTCCCCAGTTTCCTCATCGGCACGAGGCGGGTTGAGTAGGAACAGCATCATCGGCATCGCTGTAGGCGTCGGCGCTGGTGGGCTTCTGCTCAGCGGCGTCCTCTTGTGGCTCCTCTGCTTTCGTCGCCGCCGTAGCAGCGCCCGCCAAGTCATGCCGATCTACGGCTCGGAGGTAGACGTGCACGCCATAGCGGCGGACAAGGAGATGCCCCCCCTGGACACGCCGCGGCCAGAGTCGACGTACGGCGGCTCGGGGCGGCCGAGCGCGGACTACGCGCCGTACTCGGACCGCCTGGTCGCGTCGCCGACGTCTCAGCAGCTGCTGCGGCCCATAAGCACCGAGACTGCCACGACTACCGCTAGCGATGCCGCTGCTCTTGCCTCTGGCACGGCTCACGCTACAAGCCAGACGAGGAGCGCGACCACACTGATGCCTCCACCGATGCCCTCCAACGCCATATCGCGCTATGCGCACCTGATTGAGGCGGACATGACGGAGGAGCAGATCCGGCGGCTGGAGGAGGAAGAGCGGCAGCTCGATGCGGCGATAGAAAACGCGGGTCGGGGGCGGAGCACGTGAGCACGGTCCGGCCCTAGGCGCGTTAGAGAATAAATATATAATCTCGATTTGTGAATACCACAGTATGACAATTCTATCATGTCGGGGAGTGAGCGCCGGTTTTTTTCTCCTTTGCGTAAAAAGTGTTATTTTGAAGGCGTCATCGGTATATCCATCAAGGGACACACGGGCTGCAATGTCCGCCCTTTGAGCATTCGTATGCGGGAGTGTTGGCAATTCCCTAGGAGAGAAGCGGTGGTGGAGCATCAGCCACAGGATTAGATGTGTACTGGGTGGTGGGATTGCTTCGTATATTCCATTCGATGGATAGCTGTGGTATATGGGAAACATCCGCATTCTATGTCCGTGGACAGTTTGTTGATAGTCAGTCCACGTTGCTCTAAAGTAATGATAATGGACGATGTTCCCGATTGCAGGATGCTCTATGAGGTCCTATCGGTTTCTCTAGCTGCATCTTCCTATAAGATACCATCCTCTTTCCCGATTATATTGAAGAATCTTCGGATCTAACAGAACCTGACGTTAGAATACCCTCGCCCGAGATACTTACAGAATAAAACTTCCCGTAGACATATTGCAACAGTCAGGCCTAGCAGTGGATGAGGTCTTGTCAAGGTTGAGCCCGGAAATGGAACGAGTTTGATAATTCATGTTAATACAAATAGGTAGTAAAAGCTACCCCCGTTACCCTACGCAGACCCAATATTGCACAGCAGCAGACCTGTAGCATACTCGTAAATCAATAGAATAACCCTACCAAAGCTTTTAATTCATTTCTTCTGCTCCAGGCACCAAATTCGATTCTCTTGTAAAGTTTGCCCGTTCATGTCTAACGGCCAAAGGTGAACAGACGCCCGACCATGTTGCTCGCGATGCTACCGGCGAGATTACCCGAGTACAGTGCGCTGCCTGCTATATTCGATGCCTGGCTGAACTTATCACAGCGGGAGAAAGCAAGACTGTTCGTGATGCCGAGAGCGAGGGCAATAGCTGTATTTTAAAGATAAGACATTAGCAGACGTCCAGCAACAACAACGCGGAAGTAACTCCCACAACCTCCCCTCCTCCCAACAATACCTCCCCCAGCAAACTTTAATCTCCGTAGACGGACCAGCAGCGGCACAGCGGCCGACGAGGAGAAAAGAGAAAGGGACACTCACCCACGAGGGGCAACCAGAGGACGTTGAATCGGAAGAGGGCCAGGATGGCGAGCCCGACCCACAGCGCGGGCTGCGAGTACAGGGCGATCCAGAAGAAGCGCGAGTCGGTGGCGTTGACGGCCTTGGTGCCGGGCTCGCTGCTCTCGAAGACCCACTGGCTGTCGCCCGTCGAGCCGTCGACCTCGTTCCACCAGCGCAGGCCCACGAGCCGGCGGCCCGCGATGTTCTTGAGGTAGTAGAAGTCGGCGGCCAGGAGCAGGATCGTGATGATGAAGATGAGCACCACGCTGCTCGAGAAGCCGAAGAGGTACACGAGGGGGCCGGCTACAGGTCGTTCACACACGCGAGGTCAGCGGTCAGCTTTCGGGGCTACTCTCTTCTATGTTTTGCTTGCTTTTTGAGACGGCATGGGACTAGAGGGAGAGGGTTCGAGGATTGCTATAGGTAGGCAGCGAGCGAGCGATGCCAACTTCGACTTCGACTTGGCTTTGGATAGGTAGGTTGGTGGTAGATGGTAGATGGTAGATGGGACTCTTACAGATGCGGAAGGCGAGGAACGTGAGGAGCGTTATTGGGTGGGAGCTAAGACGCCAGCTCAGGGAGCCGGCGGGTGGTTGTGCTTGTTCCATTGGGAGCAGGTTTCGTCGTAATTGTGTTTATTCACAGTTGCGAATGCAAATGCGTTTGCGTTTGCGACAGGAGACATCTATATGTAGTAATTCGGGTGCCTACTGCCGTCAAGCTACCCACTTAATCCACTAGAGCTTGACAGGTAGGTACCCATATGTGTCCATTTATCAAAGTTAATTATTCTTCGTTATATGCATATTCAAGCGAGGTTATACACTTAGACAATATTACCATACAATTTAAAATATGCTTATTCACCTACCACCTCCCTCAGGTAGAACCTATCAATTTCGATCTTATACTCGCACGCATACTATAGTTCAAATACGTCTGAAGCTCTTCTCTAAAAATTATACTAACATGTAGGTATATGGGCTGTGAATTTGCTTTCAATACGGGTAAGCTCTAACCTCATCCTCACGGCTGAGATCTAGCCCCCTTGCAATTTGTTCCTCGTGTTTCTTGTCAAGGAACTCCAGCAAAATATCTGCATATCGCTCTTTGCCCTTATACCGACTCACATCATCGCCCCAGCTCCTCACGGCACTCGCCAGTCTACCAGGCACATAATCCTCCTCTGCCACCTCCCTAATTTTGTGGAAATACGTTCGGATCGTGAACACGACACCGCCGCTCTTCGGCAAGCGTCGGAGCGTCTGTCTCTCGGATCGGAACCAGTGGTGATCGATGGCCCGACCTTTCTCAGCCGTGTTCCAGCCCACGTGTCCGTGAACATCGGAGTCCTCGGGGCCGACGCTCCACGACCAGCCGAGGTCGTCGTCTACTTGGAAGAAGTAGTTGTGCCGTCCCACTATTTCCTCTGGCTTGAGGCGCCGGAACAGATTCATCATGCCCTTTTCCAGCTTCTCCTTGTACTGGGGCACATCACCCGACGTATGGATCTCCGACAGCGGCATGCCCAGCTTGTCCGTCAGACGCCAGAATCCGGGGAGCACGATGCAGCCTGCGAGCAAGTAGTACTGCCCGTCGGGCTTTTCGATCATGATGGCGAGATCGTCTTGTATGAGGCGCGCGCACATCTGCATGGGGTCTTCGGCAAGCGGCCGGGCGACGATGTCAAAGCTCTCGCCTGACCACAGGTTGTCCAGACCGACGGCTGTGCACTTGTACAGCGAGGGGTAGCGCGCTGGCAAATATTCTGTGAGCTCCTCTAAGAGCTCCAGTGCCGCTGGGTATGCCTCAGGCGTAGTATGGCACAGCTTAGACCCACGCTCCGCGATCCTCCTCGTTTTGTCGGCATGAAAGCGTGGGAAATGATTGTCCAGCTCGATCCAATCTTCGTGCCTCAGAGTCCGAAGTCCCATGGTCACATGGTACTTAGGTCCGTAGCGAAATGGCCGATACGGCAATGGTTTTGTGTTTTCAAGTGACCAGTCCGGATATGCCTCTGGTTTGGGCATGCGGAAGTCCGACGGCATCCATTTCCCAAACTCTCGGGTTTGTCCTTTCTCAAGCCGAGGCGCCGTGGGCGTTGACGGTCGCGTAGCGTAGCCCTTTTGCCTTCGCCTATAAATAATGAACGCTACTAAACTTCCTATGACCAGAGCCGCAAAGAGCAACACAGAAGTAGACTGGTTGACATGGCCACTCGATGAAAAAGACTGCCAGAACATCTTTATGGCAGATGCGCAATGGTGCCCGGCTACTTTAACTCCGTCGTAGATCTCTTTAGCCCGGCCGGACTCTTGTGTAAGTACCTTTTCCATGGTTGCAGGAATTAGTCTTTATAAGGTCTCGACTTGCCAGCCCGAGATGATCGAATGAGTATCCGTGGATCATCAGCAAGTCCGTGCTCAGGCACGATGAGGGGCAACAATTGATTGGGCAATTTGCTCCTTTAGTCTTCACAAAGGCCCCGTTCTCGGCCTTGGGAATAACGTCACGCGGCTTTTATATTCCAACTCTGCTAATTGACACGATATACATATATCAGGCGACTCAGCGTCTAACAGGCCTAGATGGAGATATTTCGGTTTCACTATTAACACTTCGCTATCTAGTACCGTACAAGCACTCCGCCTGCTATCCGCTGTCGGCGGGGTATCGTAAATTTACACTACGCGATCATGGATTGGTCACAGCGACCTAGCTAAGAGGGGTAAGGAGAGAACGTGTGTGTATGAAGTTCCCATCAATGTGTTATCGTCAATACATAGGAGCCAGCTATCATGTCAAAGGTTGGCCGATCTTCGGTAACAAGCTGAAAGATAAGGTAGGTATTTGGATAATATCTAGCCGCCTTACTTACGAGCGTCATTCCTACTGGCATCCGGCATACCTACGACATACCTAGTTATTCAACGTTATTAGTCTAGGTATACTATATAGATAAGGTATGTAAAGGTCTCCTCCCCCACATTGGCGGGCGATCATGCCAAGCCGTCTTCTGTCGATAGTCGAAACTATCGATATCGGCTACAATTACTTTAAACTGCATCTCAAGAAACCCGGACTAGACCAGTATCTATAGTAGATATGGTAAACCAGAAGTTAATTCATTATATACACCTAGTATCAGGAAATGCTTCATGTGAATGGTATGCTCTTACATGGAATGATATTTAAGGCAAAGTGATATTGTTCATGAATATAACACCACTTATGTCTAGTAGGAAATAAGTGCAGGCTCTAAGCTCTGCGATGCGAGTGAACCCAAGTAACAGTAATATCTGTCGCCTTCCTCCTATCGTCACAACTGTTAATACAGGTTACAGCAATGCTCTTATTCCTTCAATCGATTAGCCTAGGGCTCGTTCCCATATCTTTTCATCTCATATCTAAAACAGGGGTCACTAATCCTCGTCTCTTGTCCCAAACCTCAACAATCCGCACCGGCCACGATAACATTCCAACCTGCTGCATCAAAGGCCTGTCCGTGCACCGAATCGGTAGGGAAATCTGTAATGAAGCAAGAGTGAATAATCTATGTCATGACAGAATGATACGAAGTTGCTCTTGCGTTTCTCGGTATGGGCGAAATCAGGGTGTTAAAACAGAGCCATCGTCAATCCCAACATAATGATTGCAAGAAGACACAGGCCTGGGTAACACTTACCTCCATATGCATAGCACTTCTCGACTATGTCCCACGCCCGATCGCCGAATGCGCTGCAGGGTACGGACATGGGATGCCGGTTATCGTTGCAGAACCAAATGCCGGAGCCATACGAGCACGAGACGCGGGAGCAGTTCCCGGGCCCCGGGCCGTTGGTGCAGTCGCCCTGGATCTTGTGGAGGTAAGCGATGCCTTGGCGGATGTGGAAGACGGACGCGAATGGCGGGTTCCACGAGATGTCACACAAGATGTCGCCCGGATCCCGAGACCCCGGCTCGATCATACGCGACCAGGAGAAGCCGGGCCTGATCTCGCGGATCTGCGCCTCGATATCTTGTAAACCCTGTGAAATTCAGGCATTAGAAATTATCTACCACTTAGCGTAAAAGTTTTGTTTGATCCTAGCAGGGTTGAGAAGTATGCAACGACATAATGTTTCAGAAATAAAAGGTCCCGGAAGACATACCAGTCCTGTGAATGACATAACTTCGCCATCCTCTTCGATGCGGCCTGTCCAAGTGACACTTGACTCGTGAGAGATACTCGATAGGTCATTAGAAATGTGCTCTTGGCTAGGTAGCGCTTCCGCTACCACGAAAAGAAGCGTAGTGAGTAACCGAGACTTCAGCAGCATTATTGTCAGAAAAACTCTTCGTAAATGGTACTTGTATAAAACAAGAACGATAAAAATATATGTGAAGGCTTAGAGGGTTCAGAATACATTGAGCGTACTTATAAGCCCGTTTGCAATGTTGAAAACACCAAGGATAATAAGACATGATTACGAAGGCGGCATATAAGTCACGAGGTGTTTATATAGAAGCTTCACAAGACGTGTATCTGTTGTAGTTTTCTATGTAGCACAATAAGTCAGTTTATGTAGTTGATAGTGGCTATATGAGTGTACGTGGCGTTGTATGACAGCCATCCGTCATAGCGTCAGACTGCCGCTAGAGTTGACTATGGTTATTGGCTTGTCCTCGCGTAAAAAGGAGGAATCTGGCTCGACCTCGTCTGGTTTTGCGTGATGCTTCTCAAACCAGTACTACTACAAATCGTACGTCATAGTGTTCTGCTTATAGATAACAAGCACCCAGTCTCTACTTAGAACCCATGACATCTATTGAAAGTATCTCATTTTCTTGTTGTTTATTGAATCCACAGTGTCTTTTATGCCTATGCCAGACATTCTACTCTTTACGTAAGGATACACACCGCTATAATACAAGCAAGGGGCAATAAGTATTAGGTTGAGGACTCTAAGCTGCGATCTGCTTTTATGTATCTTCCGTGCTTATTATACTTGCTGTGACACACCTCAGGGATCCATATTGTTTGCAGTTTTGATCAACCCGAACTCTTAAACATTCGTTTTTTTATTCAAAGCATGTAGCTACACATACGTGGGAATTGCAAACATGACCTGATATTAGACAACAGTCTGAGACTAAGAACACATAGCTTCATACATTCGGTCACTGTTACGCATTAATGTTCGTCACACTTGATGAATAGGTGCACCTGACTCCTGGTCAGTTTCTCTAAGATAAAATCTCGAGAGAAGATATTTTTAGTGTCGAGGGAAGCTAACACGGAAAAATTCTTTAATCTACGGCCAGATTTCGATGGACTTAGTCACCTGGTGCTGTTGAGGTAATTATTATACACATGTTTGTGAAGTGATTTCCTGTTAGACAGCATGAACCCAAGCTCTTGGGCCTTACAAGATGCAAAATTCCTTGGCAGGTACCACAGAAAGGGGGAAATTAGGGTTTCTATTTTCATCAAGTACTTGTGTGGTGACCTAGTGCATCCTTATTCGCCGCATAGTCTATTCCTCGCCGCGAGGCTAGCTTCGCATTACCAACAGCTTTCCTTGCGTAGGACACCTGAACAAAGCCATTCCCTCACGCTAAACACCTCATGGCTCTTACACACAATCGTCCGCATGAACCATCACGAACCAAAGGTCTCCGTCGTAGATTTGACCCTTCACGTCCGAGGTTGTCCCGTCGTAGCACCACTCGATGATCTCCTCCGCATACTGGCCGACGCGCGCACAAGTCGAGATAGAGTCGTGGCTGTCGCTTTGATTGCAGAGGGAGATGGCAGAGCCGCTCGCGCAGGTCAGGCGAGTGCACGAGAGCGGCATGCCCGAGAGCGTGGGGGACACACGGCAGAAGCCCGGCATAGCCTGCAGCTGGGCGGCCTGGTCCAGGATCTGGTGGTAGTCCGCGTAGGCATCTGTGGCTTGGTCACAGAGCATTCGATGCTGGCTCCTCTTCATAGACTGTCGTGCTGTGCTGCGCGATAACTGTGCGACGGGCTCAGGCCATACGAAGCCAGGTGCTACCTCGTTGATCTGCGAGCGGATTTCTGCCATCGATTGGCCCGTGAATGACACATTCGGTCCGTCTTCGGTGAGGCTGCCTTCCCACGTGAGGTTTGCTAATGCTTGGACTTTGGTGGAGGCGTAGTGAGAAACGGTCGTGTCTGGTAGGCATGAAACAGGTGTCATCACCCAAAAGAGGGTGAGGAAGAGGGTGTTTAGGAGCAGCATCTTGTGATCTGTAAATCGCAAAGTAGCTAGGTAGGTGGAATGACTTGTGTGACTTCTTCAGAGAAACAATGTAAAGTGCTTGGAGGTGGGGAGAAGTCACAAATTGAACCTGAATATCTTTGGTCTTGGGAAGGTGTGCTTTTTTGTGCACCTGAGTACCTTCTAAAAAACCTAAGGTAATTAGGGTATCTACAGCAAGTATGCAATTGCACACCTCAGTTTCAAAGAATTCACTCATAGGTATTATGCTCTAGTATTACCAAATAGCTAGTAGGGAAGGGGTAAACATGCTCAATAAACATGCTCAAGGTTGTTTGCACATTACCTATAAATAAATACATGTAGCAAATGCCTCCTACATACATGTATATAGGCAGGTACCAGGTACCTATGTAGCTTACCTTAGGTAGGTACTTATCTACTCCTGCGTGTAGTCATGGGTTATTATTGTTTTAGCCATGCCAACATATGTTCCTAGCTTAACTTTTCTTCATTAAAGATCTCTTGTTACACACAACTGCAATCCTGAGCCGGATGCTTAGTGATACCAGCATACGAGACCGCAATACGATCACCCTATTTATTAGATACATGTGGAAGACAAGCAACTTGAGGGGGCTAGCATTCGATGAAAGATTTCAAAACACGATATTCTTATCTCCTATAGGAAGGCTATTAGCTACTAATACAAGGTAGCTTGCCTTGAAGTTCCCAGGTAGGAGAATATCAGTAGTCAAGCATTCATAAGTAACAATATTTGTTTAATGGTCATATAATAAATCATCATTACCGCTCCCATTGTCTTGTACCGCCAAATAGTGTTTAGATTGGAACTACCAGTTGCTTCGCGTTACAACTGCTCTTAGTCGTAACCGCCTTGAAATACTATAATACATCATTAGTTAAATATTAATAGTTACTTATACTTAGAATGTCACGCGTCGTAGGAGCAGAGGGACACGTCGGATCAGACTGATAAGTTCATTTAGTGGTTTGATTGATACCCGGTTCTTTCTATATTGTACCCCTATTATGCTTGTACTCCGTTTTTTTATAGAAAACCTTGGCCTCCGTGGTTCTCGTGTGCCCCTAACCAGGAATCTCTCGATACCCTCCTTTAGAAAATTCTTAGTAAATAACTCATAAGAATACATGATCTGCCTTGTAGAATAACATTGGTATATATACACTAGGGTTGAGGTATGTTCAGGCGAGGAAGGTTTGGGGGAGTTGAATCACAACTAGATAGCAACAAGCCAAGAACGATGCAAAGCTAAACACTGAAATGATCATTGGGTATACGGGAACAACTGATTCAAATGGGCAAAAAAAGTTAACGAGTTATAGTCAAATTATCCTACTCGAAAAAAGTTCTTCATCTGAAGAATTCGCAGCCGGAGCAGTACTCCCGTGGGTTTTTGGACTCGTTGCCGTCTCGGCGTCGCCTGCCTTAGTATTATTCGTATCGTGAGTATTTATCATAAGCTCGTGATACGGACCACTCTCCTGTGTGCCGTGTGTCCCATGCTTAGAAGTACCATCGAATAGGGCCGGGATGTGTCGAAGGAGTGGTCGAAGCGCCGCCGCGGAAGCCGCGAGAATTGCGAGACCGAGCTCGATATTGGCCCATAAAAGGAGATCGTAGTGAAGTCCGTCTGCCGCTTTGCCCTTCGCGTATGGAAGGCGCACGATGATGACAAGTTTGACGATTGTTGCAGTACTCGCACTATAAAGTGGTGAGGTCTGTCAGCTCATAGTCCTCATTAAACTCGAAGGCTCTAGATGTCTTACAAAATCCCCAATCCGAGTAAGAATATCGCTATCAGCTTAAGCCGTGTCTTCATCTGCGAACCTCGGAGGATGTATACTGGGAGTAGGGCGTAGAAGTAGTCGATAAAAATGTTGGAAATGGTTCGGAAGTAGCCGACCTCTGTGCATCTTTCGCTTCCGGCCCAGTTACTAGAACCACCCGTAGCGCAAATCCACGACGCGAAAACAACCGTGATGACCGTCCAAACACCCACGATGCCAATAGATCCGATGAGTAGTAACCGAATTCCTCTACCGACGGCGATGCGGAGGAGCACGAGCGCTACAGCCAACTTTACCAACCCTGCTGATATGTAGAGAGTCGTTTGGTCCCCGTACGTATACTTGAGAAAAAGACTTTGTCAGCCAACTATTCTACGGCATCCGATTCGGCTGGTCGGTCGAATTATTGGAAGCATACCATCGTCGCCTTCTTCTTGTCATACCAAGGCTGCTCGTCTTCGGCGGCGTATCCATAACTACAAAAGACCGCAGGTTAGAAACGATGGCATCCAGTAGAAAATAATAGTTTCCTAGGGGTGTTTTCGGGCGCATGTAGGAATATACGCGGTAGACGACGCAAGTTATGTGCTAGATCGAGATATGAACGATGGAATACATACTGTATAGCAGTAAAACCAAATCCGAGGGAGATCACGTATCCAATCTACTCAACAATGGATTAGGTGGCTCCCCGACGGAAAACACGGTAGCGCAGGATTTGCTTACATATGTCAAGCATAAAACAAAATCATCCCAACCAAATCCCCTCGTAACTAGCCTTGTTCGAACATAGACTCGGGCGAACACGACGATACTGTCGAGAATTAGGAAGAGGATGGCGGCAGCGAGCAAACTGTCGCGATGGCTTCCCATGTTGGCGTTAGAGGTTGTTTATGCCTCTTCAATAAGCGACGAGTTGTCACCAGCAAGCAACTAGCGCTCACTCCATCTCACATGCCTGGTATTTAGAAAGGGGCGCCGGGGTCTATATGACTATAGGAGAGTATAGTGTATAGAAGCTTTAGTGATACCAAAGAGATCACAAGGAAACCAAGAGACAAGTGACTTAGATTTGAATGTATGGAATCACAATGGAAGGAAGTCATGGGTGTACTTGAACCTGGTATGTCTAAAACACGCTGGTAAGCGGACCATGATCTAGGTACAACTCCGATCGATGCTTGGGTAGCCTTAATACGACATAGTTAAACAGTGGTTTGGGCCGGAGTCCTTTTCTCTTCTAGCATATTTGATCATTCTGTGAGGTTTTCTTCCGCTTTATTTTCCTACCTACGCTGACCGCTTGCTCCTCGAGTGTACACGACTCGTACTCCCCACAGTTACACTGCACAACAGAGACATGCGGGAGTGGCGCGAACCCGGATTCCCCGGGAAGGGCCGTCGATACAGAGTAACGGAATGCGTAATGTCACTCTGCAGAGCAGCAAATGCAGGGATCTAGTTCACCAGTAGGTACTGCAACTCGTTACCCCACAAACCTAAGTATATAGAGGAGGGTAGTAGTGATGACTAACTCGATGAAACGCGGCTTTCTGTGGGCTTGAGTTGCCTACAATATGAGCAGACAATCCACACACCTGGTTTAGGTAGGTAGTTGATATAGTACCTAGATTAGCGTATGTAGCTGTATGGACCTATGGCGTGTAGAAGATAGCTTCGCTGAGCGAATATTCTGGACCTAGACTGGAGTCAGTGGAGAGATTCTGTACGCATGTATGTGTAAGTCTGTCTCTCCCCTGCCCATGTCTACCTAACCCACAACACATCAGCACACGAAGTGTACAGACAACTACTTTGTAACTAACTGGCCATTGTCGTCAAGATTCGCCGTATTCAAACAGCTCGCTCCTTTTCATTCGCCAGAAACACCATCCCCGCTTGTCTCTTCTCGCTTAACTCCAACTATCTCCATTACCTACGGACATTCTTCCTCTTTCCTCTCTTCTCGGCCACCAAGTTTGCCCGTCAGACACACTCTCGATTTATCTACCTGCACGATCTATCTGCTGATCGGCTAGATACTACTTACTTAGACGGCTACGCTCCGCACATCATTGCTGACGGGGATCTCAGCTGAAATGCAAGTTGATCAGAAAAGGGCGCATGGGTTTTCGCGGTTCACATCGGTGTTTCGCATGGTGTTGTGGAGTATACTGCGTACTACGTATGCACGATATATGAACCCAAGCTCTCACTCACTGCAACGCTCAGCCGTAAAACCGCTCTCGTTCCCCGGTAGATTCGCTTCGTCTCTAGACGTTTATTATACGCATAATGATTGAAGTGGGCTAATTCCAAGATATATAAATAAAAGTTACCGCACCATGCACCAAAAAAAAAGAGAGAGAAGTAGGAAAGAAGCCGAGGAAGAAGAAAAAGAAGCACAGTGTGTCCCGAGCTTCGTATGTCTGCTGTACAGTACATAATACCTACTTACACTATCTACCTACCTACGTGTAATGTTACTCCAATTACCTAGGTATGAGTATATGGCTCGAAAAATCGCTTTGTTTGTTTCTTGTACCATCTCTCAAGATTTTTGAATAGCAAATTAAATAGTACAGGCGTAGGAATCGAAGCGAGGCCGCCACTCATCTTAGCTGAGCCAGCCTCAATAGGAGCATGCATCTCTATCTCTTATGTATTCCGGACTGATGACGATGGATAAAGCACGGTGGATAATCAGTATACCAGGTTTCAATGCCCTCAACAAGGACATCTATCCGGAGCGGGCGGGCTTGGGGCAGCTAGTTTAGGTAGGTAGGCTAAGCTAAGCAGGTACCCGGTCTAGTAGCACCTACACAGCACAGTACTATTCCTAGCTCTACACTAACCCAGGTAGCTAGTGGCTTCACTAAGACACTTGGATTACCAACACCCTGGACTCTCTCCGAGAGAGTGTGTGAGGTGTGAGGTATACAAGCCACGCATCGCCAACGTGAACTGGAACTCGTTCAGCTGGTGTTCTCTTCATCGCCCTCGTTGTAGGTAGTCGCAATCACAATCGTGGTGGCACACGCACAAGCACGCGAACTTGGGAATCGGCGTCAACTAAGCGGTCTTCACTCAAGCTACACCGTCTCATTGCTTGCCTAGACAAGATGCGTGCTCCGATCTACGTGGCGACACTCGCTGCCGCGCTGTTCAACGTGCCAGCGACGGCAACAGAGGATGCATGCAAGACTCGCTACTCGCAGTGGATGGCGTCAAGCATCATCTCCCGCGGCCAAGGCGTCTTCACGGGTCTGGGCGGAGCGTCTGAAGCCTTGCAGGCTGGTTTTTTCCAGAAAGCCTTGACTGCACTTTCTGCGCGTTACCCTAATTCGGCAGCTCCCTACGAGCAGTACATTCAAAAGAGCGCGTTATCTACCGTTCCATTCTTGTCAAATGCGAGCAGCGATGCGCTCACGTATCCCATGGATCGGCTGTCCAACGGCAACGCTCTCCTGAACCTGGCGCCCGCCAAAGTCATATCAAACTATCTTACAACAGCACACGCCTTACGAGAGAGCATCGACTTAAACCGCCGAAATGACGCGGGCGGGTTATGGTACTACGTCTATCCGTACTGGAGCTACCTGGACGGCATGTTCTCATTAGGCCCATTCTACACCCTTTACACACTCACGGAGACCCCCTCCAGTAACAAAAGCACGGCGGCTGCGCTAAATGACATGCTCTTTCAATTCGACATTCTCTGGCGCCATACTTACCACGCCTCGACCGGATTGCTCACTCACGGATACGACGCAACGCGCACGGCTGTGTGGGCTGACCCGAAGACGGGCGCTAGTCCTTATGTCTGGGGCCGAAGTCTTGGCTGGTACGCCATGGCGTTAGTAGACACGCTTGAGATCCTGGAAAAGGGAAAGGCTCCCTCCAACTACAAGGCCCCACTCCTCGACAAGTTCCAAAGCTTGATGCCCGCCGTCATCAAGGCTGTGGATCCCCGAACGGGAGGATGGTGGCAGGTCGTCGACCAGCCTGGGAGGGCAGGAAACTACATCGAGTCCAGCGGCACCGCCATGTTCTCCTATGCCCTGTTCAAGGGGGCCCGACTGGGATACCTACCCAAGAAGCTGGCTCCCACGGCGACGACGGTGGCGACTCGGGCTCAGAAGTACCTAACCGATACTTTCGTGGTTAGAGAGGCCAACGGAACTCTAGGCTATAACGGAACCGTATCCGTGTGTAGCTTAAACTCGACTGCGAGTTACGAGGTAAGCCGATCCCCTATTCCCAACAACGACAGCTCCGGTTGAGTTGACTAATCGCCTTGATATAGTACTATGTTGGCCAACCTCTTCTATACAACAGCGTCCTAGGCTCCGCTGCGTATGTGCTTGCATCAATAGAGGCCGAGAGTTTGAGGTGATGAAAGCAAAGCTATGCACTCTGAAAATAAGACACACATCTGTCGAATGTGTAATTACTAGATAGATAAAAGATCGCAAGACAAGGTGGGGGAACCCGCTCACCCGTCTAAGTAATTTTCTCTTATAGTGAGCCATCAAACGACCTTGTTTAGAGAAGCATGCCTGTTAGCATAAACATAGATGCGTTGATAATAATTAGGTATTACGATGCGTCCTTGAATACCACGCAATCCTCTATTGGGAACCGTTCAGATGACTGAAAGTCGGGATAAGAAATACAGAAAGCTTCGAATGGTATTAACATGAGTTATATAGGCCGTAGTATTTCTAGCTTTTAAACGAGAGCGAGCCCCTATCCTACTCGTTTCTTAAACAATACGTCTCACGGTTCTACATTTACATTTCTCTCTTTCCTATCGGTGCTCAATACCGTAGACCAACCTTACGTCCTAATTCTTAAAAATGATCCCCTCACCGGTCACTGACTGTGCCACAGTTACTATGTATACTCAGGCCCCAATTATTCCTCCCAGGGTTTGGAATTAGGGACTGCCATTTTGGAAATATAATAAGTGATATGAAACGTCGTGGTCTCCTTCGCCAATATCGAGACTAAAATTACCTAACCCTTGTCCCGGGGCTGCTTCCTACTCGCGTACGGGCAGTATAGGTATAACGGGTTAGGCGACCGAGTCGCCTTGAACAGCACCGGTCATCGCCCTTGCTCTCACCAGGTGAGGGCTTAATTATTAAGTTGACATGTTTTAGATGTATGTAGCTAGCGAAGCCGAGACCGACACGATCCTGATAAGGCTCTTCAGTATCACGCTCCCCTCTTTCACGAGACTTATGTGTTATTGCATTAGTAGCAGACTAGGAATGTCCAGTCCTTTCGGGTTTGCGGCCCTGCGTATCCCTGCGCTATGGAGGTTTCTCGCTTTCTATATCGCAGCCAAGAGAGCTATTAACAAATGGAGCAGTTGAGCTAGTTTTCAAAGAACTCGATCTCTGTATTTAGGTATGACTACGTAGGGGTCTTTATTGTTGATGCATAGGTGTCTGCGAACTGTATGCCAAACAGGCAGGTTAATAGCTAGCCTAATACCTCGTAGTTGTAGAAGGGCCTCATCTCAATTTACTATTTCTAGTGTTGTAAATAAAAAGAGTTAGTGCTAGGGTTGTTAATAAGAGTTACAGCCAACTCAAGCCAGTTAGATACTCTTTTATAATACCGATTCCTCCGGAATGTCTCCGTCAAGGCACGAGGCTTCGTGATAACTCTGTTTTTCTGTCTATCTATTCGCAGAAGCCGTGATAAAGGAGTCCATTGCTAGAGAAAGAGATAAGATGATACGGCAGTGGTGAGCTTGATACTAGAGAGCTCGGAACCTGGATTGCAGTATGCTATGACCCTTATCTTGTTTGGAATGGGTGTTCTGGCAGATATACAACGTGGAAAATACGTCTTATATGTGATATTGTATGTATTAATAGTCACTTATTTGATAACTGTTATACTGGTCGCCTCGTGTGATCGTACTCTTACTTGTTGATAAGAATGATAGTTGACAGGCCCTCGATCTTGTTTCGCGAGATATTAGAGCACCTAGACAAAGTATGTGAGGAAACTATACTATGTGAAGGAATGAAATATATTTACAGGCTTAGAGATCAGGTGAAAAGATTCTCTGTTTATGGCTACTTGTTGCTATATTTGTCACTCCTCTTACCTAGTAGGGAAGCTTGTTTGTTTCACCTAATAATGTATATTTATACAGGCAAATATGTGTATATGCGTACTTTCGACGATAGCGATGTTGTCTGTCCACTCAGACAAGTAGGAGAGTAGGCCCTAATTCTACAATCAAAAAGAAAACGACAAATACTAAACATCAAAAATAAATACATTAATAACGTATAGAGCAAGTGACACCCACTTTCATGACTTTAGAGATAATAACACTACAGAAGAGCAATTCTACTTAGTTAAATGGTTGAATTAACTTAACATATCGTGTATACGTATTTGCTAATCGGGCTCATGAATAACCTTAGTCTCTATTGACTTGATATCAGGGACGGTTTCGAAAGACGCCTCTATCGTTCTTAACTACTTGTTGCCGCAGCTAAGCCTACCGATGTAGAAGCTTTCCACGTGAAATAAACACTGTATTTCTTTCTCCCTATATTCTAGGACGAAAGAGCACTAATAGATTAGGTGCACATAGATAGCAGCATCTGCTTGCGATCGGCTCCTGAAGGCTTTTACTGTATGCCTGTGTACGTACGCTGTATTATAGATGACTTACTACTAAATCTTTACTCTAACATTTAGCTATGTAGTAGATTAGTAGTTTCATTTTAGGGGAATCGGGTTGTCCTACCTCTTATTTACTGCATCTCAAACTAGGACCCGAAGTACATCCTAAAGCTGGCGAAGACTGAAGATTATGATGTGTGATGTAACCTTCGAGCATGAGGCTGCCTGCTTGATGAGCTTTTTATATTGGTAGGGGATTTTGAGCTACGATCTCAGGGGCCGAGTAAGCTTGATGTGTTATTTCGCTTCCCGAGATGAAAGTATTAACCTGTTTGAAATGAATTCGGATTCATAATAATCAGTTACCATCTTCGAAAGATGGTCTTCTAACTAGAAATGCATTCGTGTTCTCCATTGAAAGGGAGGATGTATCATAGAAGATTATTAGTTCCCTATTCAGGATACACTAGATAACTAAGTACTTAGATATTTATATAGAGTACGTAGATGAATTATAAGGTGCGAGTGGGGAGCAAGATCCTCCGGCATTATTACTTGCCTTTTCTAGTGAAATTTTGACAGAGCGACAAGAACTTAATGCACAAGTTGCAAGACATCGATCGCCCCATCTGTACAATGATCAAGCCTCACGTGTTCCAGACTTCTGGGGGTTCGCTTTACGAAAGTGTCCTGACACCACCTGAAAGCTCGTCAACTTACAAACCAGTTGCCAATACAGAGGCTAGCGCCAAAAAAAGAAGCCTAGAACCGGAAAACGTAGCTCCAAGACAAACGATCTGTTCGGCGTACTCGGCGCCTGGTGAGCCATTCTGGTTTTTATCGTACTCAAGTTGCAAAGGCTTAATTTAAATGACTAAGTCAAATGGGTGAGTAACGTCAATCAATATCCTCTAGGTCTCGGCGAGCGAAGTTGGACAGACAAGACACGCACCTACATAGTCTATGTGTCATCACTACTTGTACTCTGTACCTGGAGGTTGTACAGAAGAGGTGAAAACACCATGTGAATGCGGCTCTGTCAGCGAATCGCGTCTGTCACGCTAGACTAAACTAAGACCCTATAAATACGACAAGAAACATGATATATTTGGAGCGTTGTTTGTGCGACGATATACCTACTTACGTACAGGCGCCTCTGCTGCTACGGGATGTAAGTGGAGGATGCTCATTGGCTCGTAGCCTCTCTCCTTTTAGAATGTCTTAGTACCCACCACCTAACATTAAAGCGGTTAGTAAATCCAAGTTTTTACCTGGCGATAAATTAAGCACTGTAGGTACATCTAATAACTTGTATGAGCATGTCGATCTTTAATGCATTTAGTTTTTCTATTGACCGAGCTGTCAGATAGCGTGCGAGCAATTGATGCAGCGAGTCATTATGATCAATAGCCTGGTCAGATGCTATAAGAGAGGTATACCTACCTCATACAGTACCTAAACTTAGTATATCAGCAAGGAGTCTACAATTAGGCGAGTATTTAGAACTGGTTGGTAAATGGCGATTAGCGACATCGAAGTCTTGGCCAGTTAGCCGCGCGTCACTCTGTCCACTCATTAGCAACTCTTACTGCCTATGCGTCTATACAGTGCACTATGTGTAAATAAATCGAAGATTGGCACATCATGCATGGAACGTATGTATTGATGCTCACAAATGTAAAGAAGGACGTATTAATACCTGCTAAACGTACAGGTTTCTACACCTACTGTGCTGTTAGCTATGATTACTACATCGCTCTCTCCACATTGTTAGTTTAGAGCAGAATGAATCCCATCGCCACAGATCCCATACTAATTAATGTACATACATACATGGAAGCCGTTTAGGTATGTAGGTTGATGATCTTGAATCGAAAGCGTTGGTGCTTAAAATGCCCCCCCCCCACGTGTGAAGGAAGGCTGGTTTTTGTGTGTACATTACATACTAGGGAGTGTAGAATCCAGATCGAGGATCAATTCCCCATTAGCGCTTGAATGCAACAGCACGCGCATATAATACCAAGTATAGTGTAGCGTATTCTGTACCTGCATATGACAGGGGGAGGGCCAGGGACATGATTGGAGAAGGTTGCCCTTTCGGGTTTGATAGTGCAGGGGGCCTAAGGGCAATAGTGATAAGAGAAATTGCGAATGGATAGAAACAGCTAGAGACAGGGTTAATTGACAAGGTTCAGAAGGTAAAGTGAGAACTAAGTGATGAGATGCGCGCTCGCGAACAGCCACTAGCAATAGCCGATGCACGCCAAGACAGGAGAAAACTGGGGAGCGCTTGAATGCCATGGCCACTAAAGCTATGTACCTACTGCTAGAGAAAGCCACCAACCACCATCTTTACCAATTGGCCCGATTGTAACGCTACAATTCTCTGCTGGACCGACCCCAACAGCCCCCCCTTTTTTGACATGAATTGTACACTACCACCCAGACTAGGCATGTACGTACATGCTGTACTGGTCAGATGGATGATGGCTAGCGTCTCCTGAATCTTTCTTTTCTCCTTTCCAAGACTGTTCTGTTGTTGTACCTGGCAGTTGGTCATCTCACATTTCACGTTTTCATTTCAATTTGCTTTGAGTCCTTGCTGTTCTTGGTTCTTAGTCTTTTTTCGAAAGGAGTGTTAGGACAGCGGTGGCACAGCCCGATACCTAAGTAGGCAATCGTACCGTACTACGGGCAGACAACTCGATCCGCTCCATACCATACCTACTAGGTATTCACATTCCAGACAGCAAGGCGGTTAGTGATGCGCGTATAGACCAGGGAGACAGGACAGGAGAGGAGACATGTCTACCGATACCATGCCGCCCTTCCAGCAACGGCCCCTCGTGGCAGCCACAGACCATCACCATCAACACCACCCGTCGCTGTCTGCCCTTTCTGAGACTTCTAGTGCTTCAACTCATGTTTCCTCGTTTCCATCGTATCCCGATCCCGTCTATGCAGACCAGCCGCCGCCACCCACACCTACGGCTCCCCTCACCTTTGCTCCAGCACCACTCGTTTCGAGCCTTCGGAACACAAAGGGCCTCGTCCTCAGTGGCCGCACGTCCGTCTCGGCCACCAGACCGATTCGACGTAAGCCATTGTCTGCAACGGCCTCCCCCATTGCCACGCGCTACTCCTCGGGAGAGTACCTAGCTAGCGTTGTGAAGAGCCTGCCACGACCTGAGCAGCGATACGATCGCTCCTTCTCCGTGGACAGTCCTACTGTCTACGAGTTCCCGCAGGTGCAGGTTGAACCTATGTCTCGGCCCCCCATCTGGGACCCTACTGGTACGACTAGGCCAAGCCCGACAACAGGTACAGGCGATATTCTATTGATACACCGCGACAAAGAGTAAGTCATTGTCTCATTGGTCTGCAATCTGCAATCCAACGCGGCCCGCGACCGCGAGAACCAGGAATCGCGCAATGCTAATCTATTCGATTTTAACCAGGAAATCTCCCGAAAATCAGCATCCTCTTGCCTCCACTTTAGGGAACGCTGACTCGGCTGCCACAGCGGTTGAAGCCAAACGCCCAGACTTTCGGGACAGCCACCCCGCAGCCCTCCATCAAACACCGTCGCACTCCGACGAACAAACGTTGTATGACAATCTATTGGTTGAAGAGGACAAAGATCCCCTGAATGACAACATCCTGGACGGCTATAACTCTGAGTCGTCTGACCATACTAATCCTAATCCCATTCAACATAATATGTCTTTACACATATCACGGAAGACCTCACCACAGCACTTGACCCTCAAATCTGACGAAGCGTCTCTGGTGCGAACCAATAGCAACGACATAAAGACACCCAATACAGATAAACCGTTACCTAAATCCCCAAACTCGTCGAGACTCGGCACTTTTTTTGGCTGGGCATCGTCACCAATTACCGAAACCTCAGACAAAGGATACTCTCCTCTCCCTTCACCGTTCAACTTCTCAAAGTCGGGTAGTCAATCCGATGCATCCCCAGTCACAACAATCGGACCACAATCATCGTTTGACGCCGAGAAGGCTCAGTTCCACGTACCCGACTCACGGGACTATCGCGAATCATACCTAGCTACCCCATCTGTATCGGACCCTGCTGAAATCGACGAAATGGAGGACGAGTTGAAGGCCATCTCGGCTGAGTTGGCAGCATCCATCCGGCGTGAGATGGATTTGGAGGACATGGTAGACAGGCTACAAGCAGAAAAAGAAAACACTGCGGCAACTGGAAATAAGAGGACTAGTGACTACTTCTCTGACTCAGGCTACAGCTCGGCCAAGTTTAGTGAATATGATCAATCAAGAGAGGAGATTGAGAAGATACAGCGTAGGTCAGAGCAAGAAAAGGCACAGCTCAGGCTTGAGCTCACGACTAAACTGCAAGACGAAAGATTAAAAAGACAGATGATGGATGAGCAGATCAGAGACCTATCAACGAAGGCTTCACGGATCGATCTCGCTACGATAAGTGGTTCGGATACAAGTGATCGTGTGAAAGAACTTGAAGCGACCTGCGAAAATTTACGACGAAAGCTTTCCGAAGAGCGACAAGTAAAGGATAATTTTGAGGATTTGCTTTCTGCACTGCGAGGGGAGCTCCAAGATGCTTCCAATGAAAGGGATAACTTGAAGGAGGAGATTATCCCACAGCTTCAGGCTCGTGTCGATGGCCTCGAGAGTCAAGCTTCTGATCTTGAGAAAATGACATACGAGACTACTAAGATGCAACAAGAACTTCACAGTCTAAGAAATGAGAACTCCAACTTGAAGCAAGTACAAATGGACAGTATATCTGAAGAAGGTGGAACCACGAGCGCACCGCTTTCCCGTTCTAATTCCGTCGGTGGTTCACGCTCATCATTTAGGCTCCAACGACCGCCATCGGGTATTTTTAGGTCGAAGACTGTTAAAACTTCAGAGTCCCGTGATCAACTTTCAGAACGCCTGAAGGATGTTGAAGAGCAGCGTGATGCTCTGCACCGTGCGCTCAAAAATCTACTCGAGAGACAGGAGCACCAGAACCGCGAGAACCAGAAGAAGATTCGCGTCCTTGAGATGGAGCGCGATCGTCTCCTAACTTCTTCGCCAGAAAAAGCTGGATTTCAGAAAGAAATCAGCAATCTCCGAGGTGAGATCACTGTTCTGCGTCGTAGAGCCGAAGAGGCTTTAGATCAGAAGTGGCAAGTTGAGAAAGGTTTAGCTGGTCTGAAAATGGATCTCGACAAAGCAGAGCAAGAAGTGGAATATCTCCGTAAGCTTCTTGAAGACAAAGACATTTTAATCCCTCCAGCATTTGCGCGTTTAAGCAATGGTAGCGATCAGCTTGCTACACCAGTCACATCGGAATCTCTGATGGCTGCGTATCATGATCTTCAGCAGGCCTATACAGTCTCGATCCAGCGTATCAAAAACCTGGAGGCCGGGGGTATTAGTGATGAGAAGACTCAGACGGCGATGAAAAAGCTAGAGACCGCCCTGTTTTCGGCTGTTTCAGAGCGTGACCTTGCTCAGAGTGAAGTCGAATCCTACAAAGAGCAGCTTGTCTCCCTGAAAGCTGGAGAGCAAGCCTACCTTGCATCGGAAAAGGCCTTAGCGGACGAACTTCAAGAATCTGCCCGTCGCGTGGAAGAATTAGCTATACAGGTGCAACAACAACTTTCAATAAACCAGCAACTCCGCCGACGGATCGCAGATACTGTAACACGAGGCGACGCTAGCCAGAAAGCTAACGCAGAGAAAATCACATCTATGCAGGCGCACCTACGGGCTCTGGAAGAAAAACTAGAAGCAGCACAAACAGCGTCGGAAGACAGAGTTGCTCGTCACGAGGAAGAAATGTCGACTCTCAAGGAAAGCCACAGCGTACAGCTTACTAGGCTCCGTGATGGTCTTCGCTCACCGCGCACTTTCCCTGCCAAGTCGCCACTATCACCGCTATTTACGGGCCCAGGCGCATTATCACCCCGTCTTAGTACTACGCGTTCTGGGCCGGCAATGAACGTATCTGAGGAAATTCAGATTGATAACCTCAAAATGCGGGTGGCAGAGTTGGAGAATGCGCTGATGGATGCCGACGCGGAAATGCAGCAGGTGGTCGGACGCATGAATCTTGCTCAGATCGAGGTCCTTGAGCTGCAGGAGGAGCGTGAAGCTGCTATTAACCAAACACGTAAACTCGAGAGAGAGTTGCAGGCCGAGAAAGTCCAGGCGTTCGAGGAACGATTTAAGTCTCTCCGATCGTGATGGGTCACAACGATACTACCACCATGGACGGCGCACCGTTTGATATATTTTATTTAAGCATTTACAAGCGTGGGACAGCGGCGTCCTTACATTTTTTGACTTACGGCGGGAGACCGTATCTCTGGATCACTCCTCGGGGAGTTGGCATATCAGTGCCCTGATTGTACTACATCGCCATCCTTGTATATTGTCTTGAATCATGGCATTGGAAAATTTTATTCGAACTTGTATGCATAATGTCTTACACCTTAGTACTTATTTGTACCTATATCTTTGGTTGCGAGAATGGTGGAGTAGGTCGAACACAGAATGAGTGTACAGGAGAAGAGCGTATATAGGTCAAGCAGCCAGCTCACAGCAGTATATTGGGTTAGGCAAATTAGAAGAATGTGTATTACCTTCATAGCCAGAATAACTCATTCTAGATGAATGTGGTCCTCAAATTCCGTCAATGCGCTAGTAAATCGTTTTCTCTTTACGTACTTGGATGTCATTTCTTTTCTATCCACTATGGTAGTCTTAAGTATTGCGAGCCGTTCCGGCATATCTTATGTATGAAGGGTAGAAAAGCATTGACCGCAGTCAATATGTACATAAATACATCACCACAAGCATAAGTTAGCTTATACTACTGTAGATAGGTCAGGGCTTTGAGTCTATCCGTTGATTGAGTCATGCGCAAGCAGACACAAGCTACGGTAATGAGCCCCAAGCAAGCTCTTTGCTGGAGAACAGCAAAGAAATGTATTATGGCTGCTGCCGTTTCGTTGTGTCCTAGGCAGGTTTAGTGCTGGGACTTGTCGTCATCATTCGTCAACAACTGTGAGCCCGTGATTGTGCGGGAAGGGACTTTGTGACGCCGTCTAAGACATAACTAGAGACTTTATAGACATTGTACGCGCGTGCGCTCTATGTCTGACTATCAGTTGTAGTCCCAAGGTCTGTGCGGAGAATAGCGTGGCAAGTCAATCATGTTTCAGACACGGGACGAAGAATGCTGAACGTGGGCTCCTACATAGTATTATCTCGTACGATACAATTAGGTAGTAGCAGAAGTGTTACATTCGTGTTTTGACCCTCAAAGTGTGGTTTGGGTACGGTCATCTAAACATGTCTGTTTGTAGATTGTTTCGTGGATCTAGCGAAGTCAAAAAGCTCTCAATCGAGGATGCCTCAACTGAGAATCCAACCCCGCTGGCCTCAAAGGTACTGCGTATAGACCTATCCACTATTAGTAGAAAAAGCAGTACTTGTATGATGAAGCGCGGTGCGTTGCGATAACGTAACATCGACACGATCGGCACAGGATATACCTATATAATGATATTCGTAGCTATGTATGTCTCTACTCAGGAAGTAAGAGGAAGATGATGATCAGAAACTGGTAACTATCTATCCCCATTATTTCAATAGTGTTTACGGAATACAGCAAAGATCGTCGTATCCGGTGAGACGCAAAACACTCAAACAATGCCAGGCTAGAAATATGTGCAAATCGAGGGACGCGTCAGCTAAAGACGTTCAGTGCCATACCATTTGAATGATGATCAATAATAAAATCATCGCTGAGTTTCATAATGAAGACAACAGAGAACGGTTAGTGGACAGTTGCTCACGCCGGCTGTGCATTTAAAGTAAGCCAGACGTCATCCCGTTGGACGAGTCAGATACCCCCTCTGGGTATTCTGTAGTGCCACCTCAGCCTCAGCCATGCGGCGTCAGTACTGTCACAGTGTGTGTGTTTTGTGTAGATCTGCTCTGCCGTCCCAGCCGACCCGACGCCCACAGCGCGGTACTTACTTACAGCTGACCAGGCTCGGCGAAGAAGCCGATCTTATAGCCGTATCGGTCATAATTACATAGTGTAGCCCGGTAACGGGAGCTTGCATACCAAACCATATTTTTGAAGAGATCTACTGTACTTATAAACTGTTTTTTTTCAGGCTATGTGTCATATCGGCAGCTAGCTTGCCGACTTATTTATAGCTACGGTATTTGATCAGAGGCCGCCTTGACATCAAAATGCCAATGTTGTTGATCGCGAAATCCTGGCAAGTATAAGTGCCACATTAGCTCACCCGCGCAAATACTATTGGTGCGAATGGTCTTCAAGCACTACAAATTCGTATGAGAATACATCGGGTGATCTGAATTATGAATAGTCAAGTTAAGCTAAGACTACGTCAGAATTCCGTATGAATCCAGTGCAAGACCCTTGTTAACTCTACATTTTCTAGAACGAATCAGAGAGCTAAATCTGTTATACATTCCCACCATGATGTGCCTACGTAGTAGAAGGCAACTTGTCAAACACAGTTTATGGCACACAGTATAGGTGTAGATGTTGGTTGGGGCTGAGCAGAGACCTTTGACGTCGTCTGTGGCTATTGTGACAGACGAACAGGATCGTTTGTGTTCCCATCGTTCACTCGAATGTGCTATTGGTCTATATTTCATGTTGATTCCTATAAGTAAACTTCCTCCCAGGTGTGTCTATCCACCCTGAGTTTTCCGAGCCCATCCCCTTAGACTATTCGGAACGCTGTCTATCTCGAATATAAGTCTCAATATATCCATCATACCAGACCGCGAAGACCGTAAACGAGCTCTAGACTTACCTTAATAAAAATGATGTACAACAGCAAAGCCCTTCTATCCGCGGCTGCCCTTACGGGCATGTCTTTAGCACAGACTACCGATACTACCAGCACTGCTGGAACTACAAGTGCTACCGACACCGGTACCAGCACCGGCACCGGCACCGGCACCAGCGGCTGCACTCAATCCTACCTCAGCCTGCTATCGGGCGCCCCGACACCGACGGGCGATCTCGCCTCGGCCATCACGAGCTACGCCAGCAGCGTCGCCGCCCAGAGCTCGACGAGCAGCGGCAGCAACGCGGACCCATTTGCCATCACGACGCAGGTGTGCGACTTCTCGTCGAGCCTGGGGACGTCGCTGCAGAGCGACCTGAACTCGTACATCACGCAGGTGATCAGCTACGTCAGCGCCTCGAGCTCCGACATCGACGCCGTCATCACCAACTGCGTGGCCACGGGCTCCGAAGGTGCCAGTTACACGTCCTTCGTCAACTCGCTCGCCACGCACACGGGCCCGCTGTGCGGGGCCGCCACCGCCTCGTCCAACAGCACCACGACCATCACGAGCACCGGCTCCGGCACCACGGCCACCACGACGTCCACGGGCGTCGTCATTGGTACCACTTCCGCCGGCGCCACCACCACCTCGGCTGCGACTGGCGCGGCGGCCCACCCCACTGCTATCCTCGGAGGTGCTGCTGCTGCGGCTGCAGGTATTCTCGGCGCCGCCATCTTATTGTAAGGTGGCTTTTGCGAGACGAGAGTAGGGTGTTTGCGTAAAACGATATTTTTTTATGAAACATGTCTTTGTAAAAGGCTATATGGCGCAGTTGTTGTTTTCGAGGGTTTATATGATATACGGATTAGTTCTTGTAGCTATGCGGAAAGGGGCTGGCAGAAGGAGCCGTCACTCCTATAAATATTACCTAATTGACATACAATCATTAATTAATAAAAATTCAGATTACTTCAAGTATGTAATTCCAAATTGTGTGTCGAAATTGATCTATTGTATAATCCGGTTGTAACCCAACGAATACGAACGTGTTTGTGCCGTTGGTAGTTCGTGCTGCTTACCTATATATTTTACATGTGGCAAACGTTGTATACCCATGCACCGTAGTAAGCAAGACTCAACTCTTCGGCTATTTCGGCGTCAAGTCGGTTTCACCGCCTACGTTCGTCTACTATCTACCTAGGTGAGTAGCTAGATAGGTATTGCGAGCTAGTCAAGTCCAAATACTAACGGTTTTTAGAGACAGAGGGGATTAACTACGACGTAGGTAGTAGGTATAATAAACCTTCAATATTGCCCATATCAGAAATGCCTGTCTAGGTCGAACTCGCGTCTAATGAACGAATCGGGTATCTTGCCGTAACGACTGTAAAGTCGTGATCATTGTCACGCTTGCGCCTGTTCCCAGTATAGTCCTTCCTCTCTCTACCGTAAAGATGCAAGCCCTCGCGGGCTTCTATAAATATATGCCACGCTTTATCCCAAACGCCTGTACATGAACCAAGATGTGTAAATGCTTGAGATACCGAAGATCCCCGTTACCTGCCATGCAAACTGACCCTAGGTCAGAAGTCGTATCATTAATGAAAATATCATGTATGATCCCAATGATCATTAAATCCACCGTGTGATGTTATAAATAGCTATCCCCTTAGGACAGCATTCGGGAGCCCCGGAGCGTTGACTGCTCTCGATGACCTCGGTGAGGATGCGAGCGAGGACATTGGTGAAGACGATAGCATAGCAGAGTGGTCCGAGTCTCGCGATGAGGGCCACGCCTTCTCGCTCATGGGCTCGGCGAAGCGGTTGGGTGCTATACGGCGAGCGATGCTCGTCCAGTATAGGGCGACAACGATAGTGAGGGCGAGGAACGCCAGGACAGATACAATGGCCGCAACAATTGCGGTGATCAGGGTGCTCTCGAAGCTAGCCATTGTGTTTGATTTGGTCTGGCCGTGTATGATGTGTGTATATGAGGGGATTTCGTGATTAGGTGACAGATGCGGATGAATAAGTACGGTATGTCGATTTCCAACCAAATCCGAAAGGGAACCGCGAATAACTGCTTGCTGCTGTCACGACTATTGGTGTGGCTCTAAGGACAACGGCAAGGACAACAGCGACTTCGACTTCGACTTAGACCAGCAACTAATGTTTTGACACCCAAAGGAAAGAGAGAGAGAACCTGCTCACACGATTTCTAAAACCTACTCAGCTCATAGCATGGACTTACATATGTCTCTACCACACTTATAGCGCTTATAAACGTACGTCATCCGGGTTATCCGGATACCCTTCAGCGCATGTTTTGGAATAGCGTCCTAGGCTTTGGGGCCCCAGAACACTCGTCAGATGGGCCACATTGTCAGTTTGTGTGCATGCGAGCAAGCGATGCCAATTGTCTAATTGCGGGCACTCTTGCGGGCGCTAAAGAGAGGAAAAGAAAGAAAGCCCTTTACGCGCGGTACCATGCGATTTGAATTGTCGGAGGTTGCAAACGGCGAAACGATTCGCTGTCGCAGTAGCACGACAAAACTCTTGGTACGTGTTTTAGCCTCCACTTTTCGCCTTGGTAGCTGAGTGTGGACAACACCCAATGGCATCTCTGCAACTTGTGGAACTACCGACGTAGATGGCGCGCGGGATGACCCCGTTCACTACTAGCCAACCATCTAGCGTACTCTCGGGCACTATCCTACCACCTGGTTATTTCTGGTGTTGCGGTGTAACTATTTACACTAACTCTACAGAATGCCTACATTCCTTTGTAAGTAGGTTCGCAGTAGTCTGTACTACTGAGGTAAGTTGGTACCTAGGTACCTATCTGTATTTCGCTAGGTATTCTGTATCTACGGAATACCTACCTAGGTGGGTACCTAATAAAGACATGACGATTCTGAGCCGCATCCCCGTCCCGACAACTATGTATGAGTTTTGCAGCGGGACTAGAGATGTTAGCAGGGGTTAGGTTCGATTCTTAACAGCGCTAAATGGGTTTCGCCGGTTAGCTAAGCTCTATGTGGTTTCGGTAGTGTATTCTATATTATCTGACCGCTCTGAATAGCTATGTGAGTTCAAAGTAGCTTGATTAGCTTGTCGTTATGTTACTGACTAAACCAGGGTTGGAAATTAGTTCTTTAGTATTTAGTATTAGTATTAGTATACTAATACTAAGCTAGTATAGTTAGTATTAGTACAGCGAAAAAAAAATTAGTTTAGTTTAGTTTAGTATAGAAAAAAATTAGTAAGTTTAGTTTAGTATGCTAGTATACTAATATACTAATACTAAAAAATATTTTCGGAAAAAAGTCCACGCTAAACCTACTTAGGTAAGTAACATAGCTGCACTAACCTAATATGGTCAGCGGGGGTGGCCGATTTTTTGTCGCTTTGCCAAAATAATTTACCCCTCTTGGCACCTCTCTGCAACCCCCCTGCAACCCCCCTGCACCCCCCTTGTAAACTCCACTATTTTTAGTATTTAGTATTAGTATTAGTATACTAATACTAACTTAGTATA
>MU378191.1:0-121568 GCA_022495175.1 Hypoxylon argillaceum | reverse complement strand
ATATTATATTATTTATTATTAAAATTATTAATTATAATGTTTTTTTTAATTATATAAATAATATATTATATTAATATTACAATTTTAAATATATAATTAAAGTTAATTTATTTATTAAATATAAACTTTATAAAAAAAAAAAGTATATATATTTAAATTAAATATTTATTAATAAATATAAAATAATTTTAAAATAATATTATAATTATAAAAAATATAAATATTTAATAATTAATTTTATTAATTAAAAACTTTAAAATAAAAAAGAAAAAAAAAAGCTACATTATAAATATATAATATATAAAATATATAAATATATAAAATATATAAAACTAATAAATTAACAAAATATTATATAACTTAGTTAATATAAAGTTTAATTAAAATATTATTAAATAAAATACTTTAAAATAAGTCGAATTAAAAATAATAGTTTTTAAAATTTAATAAAAATTGCTAAATTAAACTACAATAAAGTAAAAGCTTTTAAAGTAATAAATAATATTAAAAGCTTTTTTAAAGTATTATTAAAGCAAAAGTCTAAAAGCTAGTTTTTAAAATAAATTTAAAATAAATAATTATTACAATTTATATTTATAATTTATAACTAATATATAAATTTATATAATATTTTATTTAATATAATTTATATTATTAAAAATTTTACATTTTTAAAAATAATTACAATTAAAATAGTTTTTTATATTAACAAAGTTATTTTTGTTATTATAAATAATATATATTTAATTTTGTTTATATAATATTTTAGTTTTATATTAATATTTGTTTTATTTAATTAAATATAGTTTATTATTAATTTAATTTTGTTATTATATTATATTTTATATTTATATAAAATTATAAATATTATATATATAATTATAGTTTTATATAATATTTATATTAATAAATTATATTTTATATTTATAAAGCTTTTTATAAAGTTTGCAAATTTTATAGTTTTATTTGTTTGCTTTTTAATATATTTATAAAATTTTAGCTTTTTATTAAATTAAATTTTTAACTATTGCAAAATTAAAATTTTATTATTTTGTATATTTATTATTAAATTTATATAAAAGCTATTATTTATTACTATTTTTAAATTATAATTGTTTTTGTTTTTTATAATATATAAAATTTTACATTTTTTTAAAATAAAAAAAATTTTGTTTATATTGCTATAAATAAAAATATTTTATATATTTTATATAATTAAAAAAACATTTTTATTAAATAATTAAAAAGTTTATTATAAATTAATATTGTTTATATATTTAATTTATAGCTTTAAGTTTATATTAAATAATTTAATTAAATATAATATATATAAAACTAATAATTATAGCAATTTTTATAAAATGTTATATTTTATTAAATAGTATTTTATAATAGCTATTTTAAATTTTATATATATTTTTTTTTATAAAAAAAAAATTAATTATATATATTAAAATTAATAATTATTTTTATTGCTGTAATTTTTAAAATAAATGTTTATAAAATAATATATTAAAAGCTTTTTAAATGTTTATTATAACTATTATAACTTTTTTTTTTGTTATTAAAACTAGCTTTATATTATATATAAATAAAACTATTAAATTTATAACTAATTATTTAAATAAAACTTTTTTATATTTTAAATTTAAAATTTTATATTATAATATAATTTATATTATTTGTTTTATATAAAGTTTTTTTAAGCTTTTATTTATATATAAAAATAAAGCTATAAAATATTAAAACTTAATTATTATTTAGTTTTTTTTATTAACTTTAAAAATTATTACTACTTTTATTTATTATTAAATTTATAAAAAATAGTTTATTTGCAAATATTTATTAAAAAATGTTTTAATATAACTTTTTATAATATTTTAATACATTTAAAACAATTAAATTAATATATAATTAAAATTTAATAATATATTTGTTATATTAATTATATTTTTTTTAACTTTTTTTATTATAATTAATATAATTTAAAAAATTTTTGCTTTTAATTTTTTTTAATTATTTAATAAATTATAATTTAAGTTGTTTTTGTTTAAAAAACATTTAAAAACTTTTTAATATAATATATTTGTTTTATTTAAATTGTTTTTAACTATTTTATTATTAATTTAAACAAAAAAGCTTTAAATTTTATATTTAATTTTATTTATATTATAAATTTATATAAATAATAGTTTGTTTTAACTTTATTAATTTGTTTTATTTAATATATATATTTAATTTTTTAAATTATTTAAAAATATTTTTTATATTTTTATATATATTTTTATTGTTTTTATATTTTAAGTTTTAACTTTAGTTTTATTTTTTATTTAATTTAATATAATTTAAAAATATTTTAATATTTTTTTTATTTATTAAAATACAATATAATTTTTATTTTATAACAGTTTATTTACTGTTTTTATTGTTACTATAAAAATATATAAAAGTTGTTTTATATAAATGTTTAAATATTTTATTTAATTAGTTTTTTTTAAACTAAATTTAAATAATTTTATAATATTATTTATTATATAATTTATAAAAGCTAATTTATTGTTTATTTTTAAATATAGCTTATAACTTTTTAAAGTTAAAATGTTTTGTTTTAATAATATAATTATTTAAATATAATAGTTTAATTTAAACAGTTTATTATTTAACAATATAATATTTACAAAAAAAATATTAAAAAAAACTATGTTTATTATATGTTTTATTTAATAAATTAATATATTAAAAATATTTATAACAAATATTTTATTATATATTAACTATTTAATAAAGTTAACGTTTTTATTTTTATTTTTAATTTTTAATTTAAACATTAAGTTTTTTATATTTTAGTTTTTTTTAATTATATAGTTTAATATTAACAATAAATTAATTATATAATTTATTATTTTTACTATATAAAGTTTATAATATATATTTAATATTATATATTTATTAATATTTATTTATAATATATTTTTTATTAATAAAAACTAGTACTATTATATTTATAGCTAAACTTTTTTATATATATAAGTTATTATTTTTAGCTATTTGTTTATTTTATTTTAATTATTTATTAATATATAAATATTATATTTTATATAACTTTATTTTTAAATAATTGTTTTAATTTATAATTTTTAAATATATATTATATTTACTTTTATTTTTTAATATATATTAAACAGTTTAATTATTAGCTTAAATAACTTTTTTATATTTATTTATATTATTTTTAGCTTTTTTTTTTGTACTAGTTATATATATAGCTAATACTGCAGTATTTTTTTATTAAAAATTTACTATTTATTAATTTATTTATTTTTTAAGTTTAAAACTTGTAACAATATATTAAAACAGTTTTTAGTAATTTAAACCGTTTTATATAGTTTTTACTATTTGTTAATTAAAACTACAGCAATTATAGTTTTTGTTTTTACTAGCTAAATAACTTTTTCAACTTTTATTATTTCAACGTTGTTATGTTATATTGTTATTTCAGCACTGCTTGCACTGCTTTTAAAGTTGCTATTTAAGCTTTTTTAATTAACGCTGTTTTATATTGTTGTTTTTAAAACACTTTTGTTAACTGTTTATTTATATATTATTTACATTATTATTATATATATTATAGCTTATATTAAAAGTAATTTTTATGTTATTTTTTTTTTTACTAAGTTTATATTTATATAATGTTTTATTTTAACTTTGTTAATTATTTAAAGTTTTTTTTTTTTAATTAAACAATTACTTTATAAACTTTTTTAAATGCTATAAAATATTTTTTATACTTTATAAAAAAAAACTTGTAATAATTAATATAATATATTAATAGCTTATATTTTTTTTTTTATATTTGTTTTTACAGCTGCTACAGTTAATATATTAAGCAATTTTGCTACATTTATAAAAGTTGTAATATTTTTAACATTTTAAGTTATATTATTTAATAGCTAGCTTTTTTTTTATCGTTTAAATTAAACTATTAATTTTAAAAACTTTAAATAGTTGTATTTTTTTTAAAAAAAAAATAATTTATAATATTATATTGTTAATTATTATAAAACTATATTATAATTGCTAACAATTAATTAGTTATACTTTTGTTTATACTTTTATTTTTTTAGCTATTATTTGTTTAATAACTGTTTAATTTTTATTGTTAACTTAATTTAAAATGTTTAAAAAAATATAAAATAATATATAGTTGTACTATTTTTTTAATAAATCTACTTTTTTTGTAAACAATATTTGTACTAATTTTTTAACTTGTTGAAACTTTATTAACTTGTTTTATATAATAAAGTTAATATATTAAAATATTTCTTTTGTTGCTATTTTTATATAATTTAATATATTTGCTAGTTTTAAACTTATATTTATAAATATTACTATTACAACTTTTTTTGCTATATATAATATAGCTAATTTAACGCTAGCTTTAAAATAAACTATTATATTTAGTTGTACTAAAATGCAGCAGTTTTTTTTAACTGTTAATATTAATTTAATAACTTTTATATTTAATAAAACTTTTATATTAATTTTATTACTAAAATTATTATTATTATTATTGTTTAAATATTTTTATTTAATAATATTTATTTAAATTATTTGTTTAAATAGCTTTTTAAAACTTGTTTTAATAATATTTAACAAATTAATTTTTATAAGCTACATATTAAATAGCTTGTATAATATATAAAAAATACTACTTATAACAGCAAAGTTTTTTATTTATTAATAATAAAATCATTAATAATTACTTAAATAATAGTTAATAAATTTATTTAAAGTAATAACTAAATTATAAAACATTTATTTTTATATGTTATTTTGTTTGCTTTTTTTTTTAAGCTAAGCTTTAATAATAGTTATAACTAAACTGCAGTATTATAAAGCAGCTTTTTCAATAAAACTTAAATAAAACGAAAACTAAATATTAGCTTTTTTTTTACGTTTGTTTTAATTTAAGTTTAAAAGTATAGTTTGCTTAAAAAAACAAATGTATTAAACTTTTATTATTAAAACTAAGTACAGCTTTATAAACATATTAAATACTTTTATTGTTGTTTTATTTTTATTTTTTGCAAAAAAAAAATAATTTCTTACAAAATTTTAGCGTAATATTTTTAGTAAATTAGCAGTTTAAAGACCTAGTATTAGTATTTTTGAAATAAAATATATATACTGCGTTAACAATAGCAAACGTACAAATATTAAATGCAAGGAAAAGTGAAAAATGATATAAGTGTGCTTAGCAAGGAGGGCAAGTGATCTATGCATTTGGACTTATCTAATAGGTAATGGGGATCGATTATGTAGATCAGTGACACACCTATGGCCACGTGATACGAGAAGAGAACAAGACCAAGCTGGAGAAAGGTGTTCAGTAGGAGATGACCCCTAATCCAGCCATCTTTCCATGTTAGTAACATTAACTTCACTGTACCTTTTTTTCTACGGTCCGAAGCTCAGCTTACCATTTCAGCCAATCTTTGCGTTTCCCGTTGGCCTCTCGGGCACGCTCGCCTATGAAAGCCGCGATATGCCTTATACCTTTTGCAATTCCACTTTCCTTAACAACGATGAGGTCTTGAAGCGATGCGGTCGAGTCCATATGGGTACTACCCTTTTGAGATATCAGTATAAAAAGCACGTTTGTATTCATAGGGTGAAAAGCCGACAAAACTATTGACCTATCCAACTATTAAAAAGGGAATGTCAAAAAGGGATAGTAGGGGAAGATAGTTTTGTGGGTGTATGTCCATATGGCCCACCGTCATCTCTAGGCAAACGCGGTATGGGGAATTCTAGGTTCAGATGCCGTAACCTCCAGTGTTGGAGGTTTCCATACCAACACTTCAAAATTTGTATGCAATAATACGATTAGATACAAACACACGGCTAGGGGTCGAGCAGCAGCATGCCTCCAGTGAATTAGTTGCCTGAGATTAAAGTTGTTGATAGTTAATAAGTCGACAATTGCCTCATCAACTACGGATCTTGTTAAAGATTCTAGCTAGTTTTGATCTCGCTCGCCCTTTAGGATTTGAATATACCTGTTTTTCTGCAGGCGGCGGCGGGTCACATGTTCCGACGTCTTGCGAGATATTGTTTTCAGGCAAGCCAACGACCCCTAGCATACGGCCAAGCCTCCAATCATTTTCGTTTTCGTTGGTGACTTGTCGCCTACGAATCTCAAAATTAGAGTCTTGTATGACCTTCAACAGCTCCTTCCAACCTGGCGCTAATATATCTAGTTCGCTCGCAGTGCATCGAGGATGTTTTTGGCTAAAGTACGACGCAAGATCGCATTTGCACACTAACTCTAGAAAGGAGGCGATCTCCGGCATGTTGAAGATGCACTCCATAGCATGCGCGAAGTCCCATCTTCTAAACTCTGTAGTGATAATCGAGTCGAGTTCATCTAATACATTGACCTCGGCAGTCTCAGAAGATATCTCCATCTCGAGAGCGTAGTATAGAGTCCCTAGTACCCATTGCCTAAGATACGGCATTATGTATGTCAGACGATGCAGGTGCATCAAGGACCGTGCCTGGCCAATGTTTGCGCCAAGTAGAATCCTCGTGAGGTTAAAACCATCGCCAGCGAGTTGGAGCAGTTTTCCCTTTATGTTGGTGGTATGAAGGAAGTCAACGACCGTACGGTGAAGAAAACCAACTCTCTCCGCAAAGAGAACAGGGGCGCCGGGATCGGGTGTAATGTATATCAAGTCCCTACCCTGGGCAATCAACTGCCTCTTCTTCGTGCTTAAGGCGGCTGCCTCACTATCATCTATATCCGGCCAGGTCCTCAAGAATGGGAGAGGCTTCAAAGAGAATGATTCATCTCCAAAATCCATAAAATAGAATGTGATCACGGGGAATGTGGTTTCGGCGTAACTCATCGTCAGAAATAGACGTGCAACTCTCTTGATATATACCTCTTCGATACTCGAGAGCATCCGGTCGAAAAATTCTTGCAAATCGCTTGGCAGCTCTCCGAGCCGACGTTGGAGGTCTGAAATCGTATCCTCGTTGCCGAGCCCGCGTAAAATGGAACGAACAACCAAAAATACCCAGAGGAACACACCATTAGCTCTCCTAGTTATCTCCGAGGTCATCTCATCCGCTGCATATCTGTTTCGCTGTTGCAGCCTGTTAAACCGCGTATCATTTTGTAGATTATCTTGAACAAATCTCCGAATGTCCTCACACGTGAGATCCTGTAAATAGAGCTTCCACCGGCTGTTTTCGAATGAGTCCGAGAAGCTAAACCACGCTCGACTAGACACACAAGTCTTGATATTATTTGCGCTGCTTATTCTACGAATCACGCTCACGAGTTGTGCGTGATCCCCATCGTACTCGTCAAGGCCATCAATGAAGAGACATATTTTGCAGTCTACATCGTCTATAGTGGCAAGGTTCTCGAGAGCCCTCTCTAGCTCAGCACGACTCCAAGGGTTGAAACAATCTGCGTATTGTGCGTTCCACCGAGTCTCGCTGACAATCTGGATCAAATTCGTCCGCTGAGTTAGGATCTGAAGAAGAAGGGCTCGGAAGAGGCCCTCTTGTGACTTCTGGATAGAAGTGCCCGAGCTCCAGAAGTAATGCTGGGCAATGATGAGCGGCTTTTTGCCTGCCCACTTTTCCAGGTGCTGAAGAGTAACCGGGTGGTCTTTTAAGAATTTCATGAGGGTTGACTTCCCGGATCCTGCTTTACCGGCAATCCAGTATATGCCATTCCCTTCCTGAAGCCACTCAACGAAATTTGTAGAACTGGTCGGCTTGAATATCCACTCCAACGTGTTCTTGTGGGCATCAGCGACAGCAAACTCGCGGTCTTTCAGCTGGCTAAAATATAAGCTCTGTAAGATAGACTTCTGCTTTTGCTTAATCCATTTTTCCACATAGCATACATAGTCATCCAAATAATGGCGTATAGTATGTAGTTTTGGCAAATCTTCGGACTCGGCTGAGTCATCGCTCCAGATGGTCGGCTGTGCTCTTCTCTTTTTGGTTTTGCCTTTTCTAGGGGGTCTATTTTGGCCCGCTCTCTGTTGAACATCCTTATGCTCTGATATCTTTTGAAGATAATTTAATACTTCTTCGAGGTTAGATCTTGTTTCTACCTGGAACTCTTCGCTAGACGTAGTAAACTTTTGTAACGTTAAACTAAGTTCTTGCTGTTGCTGCCTGCATAACTATATTTAGAACGTATTCAAGTAGAAGTGGCTGGCTATGAGTTATCTCACCTAATTAGAATAATCAGGTGCGCGGATATTTGATCTCGGAGGGCGTATAGCGTCTCAGTAAGCTCTTTCAATTTAGACGTCTTGAAAAGGATTTTCGTCACCATTGCGGCGCCTTGAATAATACTATCTCCCGACCCCTTCAGTTTGAGATCGTTGGCGATAGCCTCAACCTCACTAGATATCTCTAAGCATCTTTGGATCAGATCTTCGAGCGTCTTGTCCGACCTCACTGTGTTGATATTGTTTTCGTTTGATAGAGATATGCCAGGAAGCGATAGTTTCACATCGTCAACAATCTCTTCGATCAGGGTAACTTCTTTTAATGTGCGTTCAGTGCTTTTGAGTATCTCAGGTGTCCTCAATATTAGAATAATGGCATATTCGAGAAACTGAGCAACATTGCCTGCAAGGGCGACCGCCGCAAGTGCCTCCATAGCAGAATCGGTTACGATGAGAATCCCCAGCATGTGGATGTATAGTCATCAGACGAAGTGATTTGTGGGGTAGTGCCCAAGACCAAACCCCTACCATCTGTATTGTCGGGCTGAGTTTCGCCAAGCCACCCCCTCCCAAAGACCATGTTCTATCAATCGCCATGCACTGTCATATATACAATCCTAGGGAAATGACCAATAATTGACACGTCACGCCAATCTTTTTGGCGCAGTTGTAAATCCGACACCACTCTGTCTAGACTCTCCATGGGCTAGGACGTACTAGGGTCTTTAAAAGCATAAATGACAAGTGAAATCGATCCATTTGGAACCACTTCGAGATTTCTACCAAAATATAAATAGTTCGCATAAATGCAATTTCGACCTAAAACAATAGTTTATCGCACAATAACTCCAGTACCCCTTTAACTGCCTTTTCAGCTCCAACCCCTTGCAACCTCCGACTGGTATCCACACCACCCCTACTAACATTTTAACGTGTAAACTAAGTATGGAAATGTTAGTGAAATAACTTTTAATTCTGTCTAGATATGGGTATACACTGCTTAAATAGAAGTACTGCTAAATGCAACACTTTTATTGGGTGCATAAACCTTTTCGTCGGTGCTTAGCAATAATGAAGCTAAAAAGGCAGTTAAAGGGATAGTTGTAAGCTCTGAAGCTCTTGATTGAACGTCTCAATTAAAGCCCTTGAGCTCTTGGCGCCTTTAAAGGTCTTGAAGGTCTTGAAGGTCTAAGTCTAAGGTGTCACGGTACTAAACCTCGAGGGGGTTAAGCCTACAGCACGGGCCCCAGTCAGATTTATATAAGCCAACAGGATAGGCTTCTAGAGAACTGCAATAACAATAAGTCAACTTTGGCAACACCAAGCAGCCTGTTCCTATGACATAAGGTGTAGGCAGGTGGTATAAGTGGCCCTATTCAATCACTAGATAATTCATTGCATTAAGTTATCAAAAATAACAAGGCTCTTAGCAGCAGTACATTAAACAAAGCAGACATACAATCGTTATAGTATAAATTGTATAATACGTTTTGAACTCCTGATCGATCGATTAGACTTGTTATTTATGCTTTTAAAGACCTAGACTTAAGGGCCAGCTCCTGCCTAAGTTTTTTTGCGATCAATTCAGGTAACAAGTCAAGAAGCTATTGATTGACTGACTTTACCTGTGGTCAGGGCTGCTTACACTCCACATCCTACTAATGTTCGGTACGGATACAGAGTAAGAACAAGGGCTAAACCTCAATACAACACTCAATACGGATGGGTCTGCTGACTCATCATGCCATCACAGCGCCCCCGCTCTTTTTCGTGGCTAGCATGATAACGGGTCAAAGCCGCCCTCGTTATTGATCCCACCATAAGCAAGTGTGAACAGGCCACTGACCATGCCACACTCAATTGTATCGAGTGCAGTTCTCAATACAGAATACAATATTAAGGGGTTTGAAATATGAAAGGATCACCTTGAGGGCTTGTGCCCGAGGCAATAATATTCGATTTGCGAATGCTATAGAAAATTCGTACGTAATAGAGATAAAACTGCAAGTAATGTTCAGGGAGAAGGACAGGAAGGACTCAAGATGACCCATGTCTTTTCGTGTCTACGCTATCTAGTGACTGCCGCCTGCCGCTTCGGCATTAGAAAAGCGGAGTAATTAAACCCTAACAATTAGGTGGTCAGCATCTAAATTGAGATATCCCTCGTCTACTCATAAACCACATCTCTCTAGGAGAGCACATCTGCGATTCTGTAAACGGCCTCTATATTGTACATGATATCGGAGATAAGCATTCATGGTTTGTAACCTAATCTAGTCTAGGAAGGCTGCCTATATAGGACGTGGGGAAATGTATCATCGCGTGGTCTTGGCGTATGCTAATTGTAAGCATTTGGGGATGAGCCCGACAGATATTCTGATCTTGGGTTCGGAAACCCGCGAAAACTGGATTTAGGAGAGCAGGGGACGGATATGATGACTTGAATGAAATCCAGGTATACGAGCTCTCTTCTTACTTACATATACCTACTGCTTATCGTGTGCTTCCCAATCCGTAAGGTGCCTGTGAACTTCAATCACAACTCATGGCAGCGGGGCATATTCTTATCGTGTCGAGGGGATTTAGGAAGGTGATGGTGAACTCGACATGGTCTGATTATGCCTCAGTCAATTCGACCTTCTAACAACAAATCATCTGACTCGTATATCGAGTCACTTTCCAATGGCAGTTAGACATGGATGGAACAACAGATGGCTGAGAATGAGTATATAGAGCCAAGAGGCCAAGACACGTTGGTGTCTTGTCCCTGTACCCAAGTGTCTTCGCAGCAGACACCTTCGTGCATGATAGAGTCGCATAGCCGCATCTAGGCTCAACATGTTCGCGACAACTGCCGCTCCCGCCATCTTGGCGCTCGCCGGTGTCGCCTGGGCATTGCCCTCTTCGGTGCCAATGGCATTGTTTGAATCCGTCAGCTCAGCTCCGGCAGGCTGGAATCTCAACGGTGCGGCGGCCAAGGATGAGGTCATGAACCTACGCATCCACCTTGCCAAGCAGAACGTAGCCGAGTTTCAAGATCTCGCAGTGAAGGTATGTAATCTATCTATTCATCATGACCTACTCGGCAATCTTATGCATATAAAGAGCTATAGCCGTTGACAGCCTCTGTTGGCTTTCGTCCAGCTGTATCGTATTAGAAACTGATATGTCTATAGATTGCTACCCCTGGCGATGCGCAATACGGCCAGCACTTGACCGTGGAGCAGATTGATGCCATTGTTGGTCCTTCGGCCGAATCGAAAGATCTTGTTTTCCAATGGCTGGGCAACCACAGTCTTGCGGACAGTGCTGTCCTCAACTCCCGCGGAAACATTGTCAAAGTCACGGCCACAATCAGCCAAGTTGAGGCTCTCTTGGGGGCTCAATACAGCACTTACAGTATGCTTAATCATGCTTATTTTTTCTTAAAATAAGGGTTCTTAGCTGATTACTTCTAGCCAACGCCGAGACTGGTAAATCAGCTTCCAGGGCATTGAAAGTTTATGTCCCAAAAACTTTGATGAGCCATATCGATGTCATTCAGCCCACGACCTTTTTCGGATTCAAGAAGTTGACCCCAGCTTTCCATCCCAAAACTGATCTCAACCGAAGAGCTACAGTGACTACCCCAAGTGCGCTTGCTACACTGTATCAATTCAATGGTATCTCGGCACTAAAAAGTGGCATCATGGGCATTGCCGGCTTTATTGAGCAGTGGCCAAGCAAGACTGATCTCACTTCATTCATGAGCAAATTCACAATTTCCGGCTTTGGCAATTCCGCTCAAACCTACTCTTGTGTCACTGTCAGTGGTGGTTCATGCCCAACAAGCCCCACAGGAAACAGCATTGGTATCGAAGCAAATTTGGATGTCCAATACGCACGTGCCATAACAAGTGATATCCCTAATGTATTTTACTCCACAGGTGGTGAAGATGACTCCATTTACGAGGATCTTGCCGAATACATACTGGGTCTTGCGGCAGCTTCACGCCCTAATGTCATCTCCGTATCCTACGGTGGTGATGAATATGAGGTTGCGCTCAGCGTGGCCGATGCCACGTGCAATTTGTTTTCGGAGCTTGGTGCAGCTGGTATTTCGGTTCTCTACGCATCTGGCGACTCGGGTGTTGGTGACACTTGCACTATCAGCGGCAAGAAAGCCTATATCCCCGACTTCCCAGGAGGATGTCCTTTCGTGACCCTCGTCGGCGGCACAACTGGAGTCACAACGACCACAGAGCAGGCCTGGACTGATGGCGGTGGTGGTTTCTCGAACTACTTCGGTCGTCCTTCGTGGCAAGACACAGCGGTTACCTCATGGCTGTCAACCAACAAAGACGGCAATACTCAGTACTACAACAGTTCCGGTCGCGCCTACCCCGATGTCGCAGCAGGTGCTGTTGATTTTGACATCGTCTACGGTGGGCAAACGGGTGCTGTTGATGGTACATCCTGTGCTGCGCCTACTTTCGCTAGCATCATTCAACTTGTCAATTCTAACCGCATTGCTCAAGGAAAGGCCGCTCTAGGCTTCCTAAACCCTTGGCTGGTAAGTTTATCGAAATTCCTCTCTCATTGTTGCTAGCTTGTCAAAATTCCTAGAATGAGTGGGTGTTATTACGCGAAGGTCCGGAAGACCTTCGAGCGACAACTACAAGGAATCTCTTTGTGCTACGTGACATAGCTAACTCTTTTACAGTATAGCACTGCCTCTACAGCTTTGAATGACATTAAGAGTGGTAAGATTACTGGTTGCAGCAGCATTTCCGGTGCTGGCTTTACCGCCGTTACCGTAAGTCACTCCATCACTCGACAAGACTGCATGTGCTAACACCCCTTTTCACCAGGGTTGGGACCCAGCAACGGGCTGGGGAAGCCCCAACTATCCCAAGCTCTTGGCAGCAGGACTAGCGGTATAGAAATTTGATATCCGTTGGGAACCTCGGTATAGGGGTCGTATGAATTCTTGTTGCAAGACCTAGCCTATTATGACGATGCGCATGGGGCGTTGTAATCTAAGCCAGGGTCAAATATAGTAGTCAAATGTAACAGGAGCTTATGTAAGGGCTTGGAATATGATCTCAAACTCACAAGCACTTCTAGATCAAACCGTTCCGATATACATAGATACTTTAATGATCATGCGCCGTGTCGAAATAACATTGTGGTTTTAAATTTATAAAAACCACTCATTATAAGTTTTTTATAACTATAACCTACATACCCTACAAGAATGATATAAAGCCCAAAAATATCACCGTCCCAATTTAAAAGGTCAAATCATAGTAGATTACATTTTGATAGGGTAAACGGAGAGGTCAGGGTTATATTAGTCTATTAACATATTAAAGAAAGACACAAGCGATCTCCCTTGCTCAAGATGTCCGCACCCACGCGATAACATTTTACCTACTATAAATATGAGCTACCAGAAAATCAAGTCAGCATCGTCTATTGCAAGATATTAAATTCGTTAGCTGTCTCATCTTAGCAGTACTAGGCTAGGAAATACTAGCTTTTAATGTGTAATTGGAACGACAGCTAAGCAGTTGAAACTTAAACCTACACTTCATTATGCGATCTTTAAGTCAAGCCATCTACTCTGGCTTCTAATGGCATTCTAACCTGCAATACGTTGTATGCGAAATATAACTCAACCCGCATAAATCTTACAAGTTTAGTCACTCGCCATATCTTTAAGCCGAAGAGATCCGGCGTGAGAGTTCTGTAACTCGATTGTGATGAAGAATTCCCTTAGTATAAATACTAGTCCAGATCATGTGTGAGTCGGTATGAGCTGGGAGACTTAAGCTCGTGGGGTTTACTTTGTGCGTAAAGGCGCAGAAGCTTGTCAGAATTGCCAGTACAATAGATTTTGATACAAATAACAACATAGTAGTATAATGACGTTCTTGGTATTTACTTCAAAAAGTTAGAAATTGTACTAAACCAAAAATTCAATGTCATCAATGTTGCCGTATAAAATAGGATAATTAGAATACCCGAGATAGGGGCCAAGAAGAGTTATATTGATTTGAAAGTTGTGCCCTTGCTAAATGATTCAGTGGTAGCGGGCTGTTTTCTGTTTCTGTGTATTATTTCTGCCTGTTCTTTGTATGTTATTCTATTGCTGTCCTTTCCCGTTGTCGTCAGTGGAAATAAGCTCACCCAAATCAGGATTGCGTAACTCTTACCTCTAACCTAATAGATACTGCTACTAAGTAGGTGTAGGATAAATCTAAATCCTATTCGAGTTAACACCTGCCGGTTGCCTTCTTTTCCTATTGTGGGCTTTTAGATAGGCTGCCCATTTAAGGCTGCCAGGCTTCCCGCTGGGCATTCCCCGGACTCCTACATAAATGGCGATGCACTAGGTAAGAAGACGTAGGTTACTTGCGTCTTTCATAGATTTACATATCGCCATGTTAAATACATAGGCTAGATAGTTGCAAATACTTCAGTAAGAAGAATTATTTCATGTGATAGATTTTGGTGCCTTCTTACCAATTCAACTGTGTCCGCACAGCTCGGCAATTTCTTTATTTCCAAGTTGCTTCGTCTATCATCGAATATGGCTTCCCAAATCGCGTACGAGTACACGCCCATCACGACCCCACGAACCATCCGTTTGATGCACCTCTATCCAGGTATTGAAACTAATCCTATTCACTTATCGCTCGTAACCATCACCCTGGACTCTGCCCCGGACTATGAGGCTATCTCGTACTGTTGGGGTAACGCGCAAGATGTGCGCCCGGTGACATGTAACGCCGCCAGTCTCTCCATCACTAATAGCCTCTTCACCGGGCTGCGGCACTTCCGCCATGCGGACCGGCCTCGCATTTTGTGGGCTGATGCAATCTGCATTAACCAGACCGACGCAGCTGAGAAGGGTGCCCAAGTATTTTTAATGCCTCACATCTATTCGCAATCGATGCGCACGTTGGTCTGGCTTGGCGTCGCCAATGATCCTATTTTGGGGACTGTATCCCCAAAAGTCGCCACCTTCATTCGCGAAATCCTCGAGTTGCTACCCGAAATCGACCCCGAGAATGCAGTTGAAATTTCTGCCAAGATAGATGCCCTATACCACGATTCACGTCAACTACGCGACGAAGGCAAGCCAAATATAATAGACAAGGATTGGTCGCTGCTATTCGCGCTACTAAGACGGCCTTGGTTCCTCCGCAAGTGGGTTATTCAAGAAGTCGTGCTCTCGAAGGAAACAATACTGTATGCTGGAGGCGGTGTAGAAATTCCGTGGCTGGCTTTGGCAAATCTTGCTTTTAATTTCGAGGGGTTGTCGATCCCGACCCTTCTACACTTGGAGAGAAAGGATTTCGGAGTAAAACCGATTATTCAGCCATTGCATTGCGTTTCCTGCATCCTCATGGTCCAACTCTTCAGACAGCATGCTACGCTTGGAGACGGAGTCATGGCTACTATAGATTTTAGTTGTCATGACCCTAGAGACCATGTCTACTCGCTTCTGAGTCTAGGCGACGCCGGGTCAGTTTTTTTACCCGACTACAGTGCCTCAGTTTTTGAGGTGTTTCAGCGATTTGCAATAGCGATGCTCGTGGAAGGTCGCAGCTTAAAATTGCTCAGTCTAGCCCCAGACCGAGTCGGTCCCTATTATTCAGGCCCCCAAAGACTTGAAGGGCTACCATCGTGGGTTCCAGACTTACGACTTATGATAACAGATATCATGATCAGCTATACAGTTCGGCCACAAGCATTTTTCGCCGGTGGGCGAGCCAGGCCAATATTGAGCGTCACTGATAATCAACGAATTCTCAGATGCCAGGGCCGGGTAATTGATACCGTTAAGAAACTTGCACCCTCGTTAATCGAGAAGTTGTTAGCCGATATACCTAGGAAACAGTTCTCACGGGCGTCGATCAGCAATCCGTCTCGGGAGCGATACGCCAAGCGATACGCCCAGTGGCTTGAAGCCTGCTATCATACTGCTTTTGGCCAACAGGACAGTTACGAGCTCGCTAAGCCTAGCGAGGGGCTTATGATGTCTTTCTCACGCACAATGGTCTGCGATACAGATTGTGCGCGGAACCGCCTACCCCCAGAGTTGATAGCGGTATTTCCACAATATATGCAGTGGGTGACCGAACGGGCGACAAATAAGCAAGGCGAGAATGGGCAAAGCTCAGTGTCTATGCTAAATTATTCTTTAACTATTGACGAAACTATTAATAGAATAACAGCGTTGCTGAGATTCTGTGTTACTGAACACAGTCGCTTTGGCCAAATCCCATTAACGTCGCGGCCTGGAGATTGCATTTGTGTCCTGGTTGGTGGTGAGATGCCATTTGTTGTGCGGCCAACAGAGTGTGGAACGTACACTCTTGTCGGGGAATGCTATGTTGACGGCATTATGGACGGCGAAACATTCGCCGGGGAGGATTCCGAAACTCAACTGACAGAAACTATTCATTTCGAGTAATCAGGGACATACTCTTAATTTTACAAGATAATCTATATGTTATGGGTTCCTAGGTTCGGTTTGAAAGCCATAAACCTCTGACTGAAATGTCACTACTATTCATTGTATACGCTCTTATAGCCTACTAAGGGATTAAGGATTAACTAAACCTTATTCATATAACCCCAGTGAAACTCCATGAAGGGAGAGAAGCGAAGCATTCTCACCTTCCCCGACCGTACTATTCCCGTAGATATATGAGACGCCGGCGAAAATCTCTCCTAAAAGAAACATATTCAGACCAAGATGTGTGATAACAGCCGAAGTGAGCAGTATCTCTCATCATATTTCACCAAAGTCGCCACCACAAATACCAGGGAACCAAGGGGTATATAGCAAAAATAAAGTATTGAAAACTCCCAACTCTCCACAGATTCTCTTGAGTCTATAGTATCGTTTCACTCAAAGTCTTGTGCGCCGGGATGAATTTACCCGTGACCAAGACTACGAACCGACTTTGTTTCCTACACACCGTTAGGTTCATATATCCGTAAATCATATTTATCTTATGCTTACCTCGCTCTTCACACATACTCTCCTTATCCGTCTTATTCCAGCCCGCCCGAGCCAGGGGAACTGAGTGCTCAATAGCAGCGCATAATCAACGTACTCTTCGTGCTGTTCATCCGTCCAAGTCAATATTGACAACGTGGCTAGCACAGGGCTCTGCCTCTCAACGTATAACTATAAACCTCCCCAGAGCCATCGCCACCGTCCCCTAGGCTCTGTAGAATAGAAATGACGAACCCGTCTGCCCCGCCCGCGCCGCGTGATACATCCTCCGGGGGGATACCGCCCTGTACGTGGGCTCGGCCGGCGGTGGGATCGACATGGGGAATTCCGGCCAGATGTTCCGTCGTTGGGGCTGTATGTAAGCGATGGTCTCGATATCGGTCTCATCGTCCATCTCGGCCTCTCTCATGCGCCGGCGGACGATACAGCCCACCCACACGAGCAGGGCCAGTACGACCACGCCCGACACAGACCCGATGATGATCCCGATCTCCGTCCCGGATAGCCCTTCTGAGCCCCCGGAATTGCTGCTTGTCGGGGCGACGGGGGGGTCCGAGGGGCCGCCGGCGCCGAGTGTTACGAGGGCGGTGGTGGTGTAATCTGCATACGTAATTGTCTGTGTTATGACCTGGCGGGGAAGAACAGCATTCTGCGTCTGCATAACCCTAGGAACGAGTGATGTCGTCGTTTCAGGCATATTGGGTGGCCGTCTCCGACGCATAGGTGGCGCCACAATTACAGGCCACAACCTGGGGGAAACCTCTTGGCACGTGTTTCGTAGATTCAAGGTTGGAGGCGTTCAGCCATTTATTTATATTTCCTCCGTCCTATATAAATTCTGCGCAGTATTATGCCGCGCCTGCAACCATCTGTCTAGCCTGCTTCCTCTTCCTTTAGTCATGTCGACATCCAGCCAGTCATCCCTCTGCAGCGTCGTAGTCTCAGGCGCAAACATCAGATGACCGAGCCGTGGCGGGACATCGAGCTAGCTTGGGACTGCTACCGTAAGGGTGTGAAGCCATACGATAATTGGGTGGTCCCGACTCGGCATAGAGCCATGGGCAGCGCGCAATAATTTACGGTTGACATGTGGCGTGGCGCGGTATGCTAATGCATTCGGTATGCAAGTCTTACATGTAGATAGAAGATGGCCCCCAACAACCACTATACTCGAATTTCTATTCGCTGTCCCGGCTCTGTGGGTAGCATTGAAACAACGGGAGCAGTCCAATTATGGGAGGAGTATAGATTTTAGACGGGGCGACCACATCGTTTCGCCCAAAATGCCAATCCCTCTTTCTCACTCTCTCGCTTTCCGCTCGAGATTCTATTGTATGCATCATATATGCCGCGCGACCTCGAGGCACGACATGCTGTGCGCCCGTAAGGTTGGATCACGACTGCATATATATATATACTAAGTTTCACCGCCTCTCTAGCATTTAGGCAGCGGTGAAACTCAGTGATGATGTATTATTGATTTGTGGCAGAGTCCTATGAGATCCCTCTCTTCCCCGCTCACGAATAGGTTCTTTACTACAGAAGAACAGAGGGGCTATGCTGGAAAGAGATGCTACAACACCTGAGCAAGCCTGGCACGATCGTGCGATCAACCGCCAGAGCAAGCAGAGGTCCCGACGCAAGGGAGATAAACGAACCCAGTCTGGGGCAAGCATCATCATCGGGAGGAGGCAAAGAAGCGGAGCAGTACGGCCCAGAAGCCCAGCCCTACATATTTCAATTTCTTGGCTATAATATCGCGCTCAGCCGTTCGCGTTAGGTCGCTTCTGCGTGACGCATGTCAAGTTCCGACGTTGTATAGCATTGTGTCGCGAACGGGCATTATTTCTGGATGTCACCATCCTATCTAATCCAGCTACGTGGGCGATTGGCCGGCCGTAAATGTAGCATATGAACCCTTCAAGTTCCCCTAGGGATATCCCACGAGTCTAAAAGTTTAGCAAAGGTATCTCATCTCATATTATCAAAACGCCCTAGAGGTCAGGGAACAACTCTAAAATAGACATGGCGGTATCCGTTACGCTCTTGTCGAGACTCGTGTACTCGATCCCCAAGACCTCCCTTGACTTGGTGTTGTTGAAACGATACACGTCACTTGGCAGGTCGTCCACGGCATCTACCGGGAGGCGATCCGCCAATGACGGGACCCGGTCTCGGATAACGTCCGCGATATGCTTGTTCGAGAAGTGCCCGCCCACGACGTAGAAGCGATGGCCGCCAGCGCTCGGCACCGTCATCGCCCGCAAGTGCGCCACCGCCACGTCTCGCACGTCGACCCACGTGAAGACAGGCACCGTCGGTTCGAGGCCGCCCTTCATCTTCCCCTGCATCATGTTTCGGATGCGGTGGTTCGAGGTGTTCATAGCCTCGAGGCTCGGCAGGTTCCTCTGTACCGGTCCGAACACAAATGTGCAGTTGATGACGGCCAGGTCAAAACTTGGCTTTTCGTTCTCGATGAACGCCCATGCTGCCTTTTCAGAAAGGACCTAAGGCATGTCAGCATGGTAATACAACATTGCTGTAGGACTAGAACCGCACTTTACTAGCTGCATAGGCGTTCTTGTCAGGCTGTTTTATTGCATCTTCCAATGTTGTCGGTGCCCAGCACGTCTCATCGTAGACTTTCAGATGGTTCTCGGGGTTTAGTATAGCTGCCGAAGATGAGGTAATGACCATGCGCTTAATTGTTGGGCCGTATATTTTGATAGACGTCATCACTCCGGTTGTCCCCTTTATAGCCGGGTCAAGAAAGTCTTTCACGGGATCTTCGACAGCCAGGTGGTAGGGAGATGCGGTGTGAACTACGTAGTCAAAGGGGGCCTGAGAGTGGAATACCTGAACCAAATCATGAGTATTCATTACGCCCCATTGACGACCATTTCAGAGGCGCTTTACCTGATCAAATACGCCTTCTTTCGCAATGTCATCGACCACGACATATGATAGCTGATGCGGTTTAACAGATTCTACGATCCTCTTCCCCTTCTCATCTGACCTAGTGGTCACGACGACTTGAAATCTACCAGTAGCCGTGTTAGTGAGTATACAAAGACACAGGGAGTCGCAATTCTCACCCAGCATCCAGCAGGGTATCGAGAATGTGTGAAGCAATGAAACCCGACCCTCCTGATATGGAATTACAGTCAGCGACTTTCTCCATCCCCAATCCAATTTCAACTTGGGGTTAATGCATGGAGAACACCACCGACCCCAACTTGCCTGTTAGGAGCACCCGTTCACTCCACTCGCCATGACTCTTCTCCATGATCCTATTTTCTTTCGACGGCCCAAACTCGAGTTTCAGTTACTATCTCACAGAAAAAAATCCAATCAAGGATGGAGCTTCTCATCGCAAAAACGGTTTAAATTAGCCTCCTAGGAATGTGAGGGGGGAGGCACAAGTACTCTCATCTTTTCCAAGTCAGCCACATCGGGACTCCGGCTTATTTCCCCAGCCAACCCCCGAAGGCCTTGGCCGATCGCCGGCCTCGGGGCGACGAGCTGCAGATGCGATGGCCTATTTATGGCGCATCATACATGTAACTGACTACTTCCGGCTCCCAGTTCCGCCATATGAATTTTGCTTGTATCTTAGGGGGACGATTTCACGATGAATTAAGCGAGTTGTTCAGCTAGGTCTTGGCCCTCACATAATATACGATACACCGCACAGCAATAAAGAAAGATGTCTGTCCATTTCTCGGACTATGCATGCAAGGTCTTAAAACCGCCGATCTAATGCGAAATAGCGGCTGGGGTTAAGCATGGCTTGCACTAAGTTCACGCAAAGCAGCAGGATAGCATATGTACGAGATGTCTCGGTCAAAGCCACCTCATCCCATCCCATCCCTTTCCTCCCTACCGCAAACCACTAGACAGCACACACCCACCCCCACCACCACCATGACAGCCTCCAGCACCCCAGGCCTCCACGTCGCCATCATAGGCGGCGGCATAACCGGCGTGATGCTCGCCCTCGCGCTCTCTCGCCGCGGCATCTCCTACACGCTCTACGAGCGCGCGCCCGGCGGCTTCGCCGAGCTCGGCGCGGGCATCGGGATCAGCCCGAACGCGGAGCGCGCGCTGGCCGCCATCGACCCCCGCGCGCACGCGGCCTACAAGCGCGTGGCGTCCACCACGGGCGACGAGGCGGACTATTTCACCTGGGTCGACGGGCGGCGCTGCTCCAACGCCGTCGTCGCCCGCCTGCTCATCGGCGTCGACGCCTTCCAGGGGGGCCGCCGCGCCGACTTCCTCGAGGCGTGGGCGCGCTTGCTGCCTGAGGGCCGCGCGCGGTTCGGGATGGAGATCGAGGGGGTGGTGAGGAGGGGGGACGGGAAGGCGGAGCTGAGGTTCAGGGGGCGGAGCGTGGTGGAGGAGGCTGATGTCGGTATGCTGCCCGTCTCATCTCCGTGGTTCAGGTAGTAGATATGACAGAACGACCGGACTAACACAACGTGAACCAGTGATCGGCTGCGACGGGATCCGCTCCCGCGTCCGCCAGCTTATCCTCGGCGAAACAAACCCCGCCTCGCACGCGCAATACACGAACAAATTCTGCTTCCGCGCCCTCCTCCCCATGGCCGCGGCGCGCGCCGTGCTCGGCGAGGCGCGCACGGCCAGCCGCTTCATGTACAACGGGCCGGGCGCGCACGCCCTCACCTACGCCGTGGCGGACGGCACGCTCCTCAACGCGCTCTTCGTGGTCAGCGACGCGCGCCCCTGGACGGCGGAGCGGCACACGGCGCCGGGCACGCGGGACGAGGCCGTGGAGGCGTTCAGGGACTGGCATCCCGCCGTGCGCGGCCTCGTCGACCTGCTGCCCGCGACGCTGGAGAAGTGGGCTATCTTCGACATGCACGCGTGCCCGGCGCCGCGGTATAACGAGGGCGTGGTGGCGCTCGCGGGGGACGCCGCGCATGCTTCGGGGCCGCACCTTGGGTCGGGCGCCGGGTTCGGCATCGAGGATAGCCTGGTGCTGGCCTGCGTGATCAAGGCTGCGGATGACGAGGTCCGGGAGGGGAGGAGGTCTGGGAAGAGCAGGACACAGATTTGCTGCGACGCGCTCGCTGCGTACAACACGGCGCGATTCGAGCGTGACCAGTGGCTCCCCGGGGCCACGCGGGAGGCCGTTGAGCTCTTCCAGTGGCAGAATCCGGACGTCGGTAGCGATCCGGAGAAGTTCTTGCCGAGGATCAGCCAACTTTACCATACGATCTGGGACAATGACATCGATGCGATGGTGAAGGAAGCTGAGGCGGAGTTCAAGAAGGTGGTGGCTGAAAAGCCGAAGGCAGACCTATAGTTGTACATTTTAGCAATAGCGTTAGCAAGTCTTTCCAAAACTTATGTTTATCCTGTTTCGACTATTACGCGATTAGACAGATAATCAATCAAAATACTTGTTCTGCTTGGAAAATTGTAACGCGCTTGTTCTTCTCAATAGTCTAGTTAAAGGAAATCCCGAGGTATATATCGAGTCATATAGTCCTCCAGTATATGGCATGATGTATCGATCCCATGATAACACCGCCCCAATAGCTCACGCTGGGTATCTTCTACTATCCCGTAGTTTATATATAAGAAATCGTGTCCTTGATTTTACACACCGTCCTTTGGCCTGGGTCCCAAATCCATAATTTTGTATAGTACAAACTCCTGCTCCGTTCAATGATGCAGCTGCTGGTCATCCATGTTCTGGCCATATATAGCCGAATACTAGAATGTTGTGATTTTGATGAGTTGGTATCCAGCTGCTGCCACGTCGCCCGGTGTGTCGTGAAGAAGTGGATGACTCGCGTGTCTCGCGATGGGAGACTGTGTTCTGTTATACCACACATCTGATTGCGTGGCGTGCATATGAATAATAATTTCGAGCCATATCGACTCAATATGTTTTATAGTTGTAAGTCTCTGGCAATGGTATTGTGATGCCTATCCGCCCAAGTTGTCGTTCCAGTAGTAAGTCGCAGCTAAGGTGACTGAATCCTCAGCGAAGCAGCCGAAAGATCTACCTTATCACCCTCGCCATGACCACCAAGACCCTCTTCCACAGCGCGATAATGCGAATACGGCGCCGGCGCAGTCTGGTCGTCATAAAACGTCGTCGCCGGCGGCAGCGGCCTGATATAGCTCTGCGAGTTCGTCGTGAGCGCCACATACTCGCTATGCTCCATCTTCAGCCACGAGTCCATCCTCTGCCTCCTCCCCCGATTCGTCCTCACCGTGCCCCCCAGCCCGTACGTCGGCACGGGCGGCGCGCTGTGGGCCGACGACTTCTTCATGCGCATGGCGCGGATGGACCCGTAGATGTTGGGCGCGTTGGCCACGAACGTCGACACCATCATCTGCACGCTCGCCCAGAGGCTGCGCGTGACCTGCGACGAGCCGCTGCTGTGCACGGACACGACGCGGATGATGCTCACGACGATGCAGAAGGTGCCCAGCGCGAACAGCGTGTACAGCGTGACGTGCTCGGCGACGGTGCGCTTGCGCAGGTTGACGATCGGCCACGCGATGACGATCAGCATGATGTCCAATAGGACATTACTAACGGCCTGCGTGAGCAGCTGCGCGTACGCGTGCAGGCAGTACCCCGGCGAGGGCGTGACCTGCCAGTAGAGGCTGATGGGGCGGCACTCGAGGAAGGTGACGAGCACGACGGCGACGAAGGTCGCGGCCACGGTGGCCCAGGTGGCCTTAACGACGGCGGCGACCCAGTTGATGCCGTACGTGATGCGCGAGTAGAAGAGCAGCAGGATGCAGACCTGCAGCCAGAGCACGGCCGTGATGAGCACGCGCGCCACGAGCACGAGGATGCTGCCCGTCCGGACGCCGTCGAGGTTGTCCGGGTTGAAGTAGTCGGCGTGCTTGATGACGTCCGAGGCGTTGCCGAACCGCAGGTAGTAGACGTTGGTGACGATGCGCGCGACCACGACCAGCACCGACGTGACGACCAGGACGAAGCTCGCGTCGAGCCGCTCGCGGCGCCAGGGCCAGAGGCTGAGGCGGGTGAGCAGGATCAACAACGTCAGCGCCGTCGTGGCGTAGTTGACCTGCTCAGCTTGTTCCGGGGCTGACATGATGAAGTCCGAGGGATGGGATTCGTGGAGTGGGTTGGCTGCTCATACTTGCTTGCTTGTGTGATATCACATCCTGCTCTCACTCTGAGATGGATCGAGAGGTTGGTTCTTCGACTGACAACAAGAGTGTCTGTCTGTCTCTCTTAAGAACAAGAGCCGCCGGGTAGAAGCGTTACTTCAAAAAACTAAAGAGTGACCGAGCAAGACGAGAACACTAGGTACATATGTCTTAGTGTCCGAGCGAGAAGGCTGAGGAAGGTTAGGCGTCTTGTTCCTCGATCGGGCAGTTGGGCAGCTCTCAACGTGCCTAGGGCGAGCTGAATATCCTCCAAAGGACCCGGACATCCAGTACTGTATGTACCAACCCGTGCTTCGGTTTGCGTATAGGCAGGCTCTCATATGGCACTGCGTAGGCGTGCTAGTCATGAGTAGCCTGCTCGACTACCTAGTCGGGGAGAGAAACCAGGCGATTACCAGCTTAGCGGGGATCCTTCTCATCTATCATTGGGACGGAGAGTCGTGGAGGCGTAAACAAGGCTCTCCTGAAGGCGGCAGGCTTGCAGCGAGACAGCACTCGTCGGAACAACGCCCGGATGTGGGATAGAACGGCGTGTCTAGAGCAGTAGATCCTTTATGCAGAAACAGTTGGCCTAGTTTCTATTACCCAACCCCGATCATGCAATACTATATCCGCCTCGAATTATTGAATCCCTAGACTGTCGTAGCTCAATTAGCCGTCTCAACACTACTGGGTATACTAGTATATCGGCACTGGATTAGTGTGGGAAGGACTTGAAGAGGATTGACTTGACTTTGCACATACCTACCTGTGTCTGCCTGTGTACATAAGATCAAAAGAAAAGGATTGCGAGGCCTGCATCATAAGCAAGCCGCTTATTGATTTCTAATGCACATAATCATATCATGCCGCTTTGCATAAGAAATTCGGTCAGAGCGCACATACGTAGTACATACATTCTGTAGCGCTGCAACTCTTGCCTACATACAGTATGCATGGTTTCCCCAGGCACGCTAGAAAATCCTTCCTACTGTACCGCGACACTGGTACACGATCTCATTGCGACTAGTGCACGCTACTGTAGACTACTGTAGACGAGCTGCTCCACGACCTCAAATTAGAGAGATCCACAAGACGACAACTGGATGGGGAAGAGTATAGACTATATTGGGCTAGTAAGACCTATTACCTAAGTGAATGAGAAGGGAAACGTTACCCAGACAGACGGGCTGCGTTGCCTCTGTTCCATCTTAAGTAGGTTTGCGTAAACAACTAATTTCCCGATTTATTCTATAAGTAAAGCAAATAAACAGACCAGCCAGTTGGACGGACGTTGAGAAGTTCTGAATGCAACCCGTTTGCTAGCCTAGATCAAACAAGCATAGGAGAGTTCCATAATTTCCCCGGAAGAAGCACCCGGTTACATACGAGCGTCCAGGTTACGTACACTGCGCTAGAGTCTATGTAGACGAGTTAGCACAAAGCTCCTTCGAGTCTCACCCCGGTAAGTATAGGGCAGCCGGGTTCGCCAACCAAATGAGAGTGGATGAGAACGTGGACATGCGCTTCTGCAAAACATCCTTACCTATTTCGTTACAGAGTCCTGTACTGTATTAGGTATGCCTGTATTATAAGCTTGCGCACATACATAGCTACGGAAAACACTAGATAGGTAGTGCTTGCGCCGGTGCTTCGCAAATTAAATATCCTCGTTCTTCATCCGACGTCGCAATCTGTTACCTACATATTACCTACTCGAAATCGTCCCAACCACCGTGACAAGAAAGGCATTGAGGCCAAGTTACGTGCTGGTTCATCAGCATAAACGCCACAAGTCTCACTAACCGCTATCCGGCCTAGGCAGAGAGAATAAATAACATCCCCGCAAGCCACAGCTGACGTTGGATCGACCGGGTCCTGAGGGCATCGTTGAGAGAAACCCGTTACACATTCTCGACTACGATAGTTTGTACGTGCCGCCGTTACCACGAGCTACGTGCCTAGTTCAAGCCATCCCCGCAAATCACACGAATCACGGATCACGTCAGCCTAAAGACCGCTGAGGTAATAAAGATATCATCTTATGCCATTCAACATCTACCATGACTCTCTATCTCTACCAAACCCAGCCAAACCACGATCGCAACGGGAGAGATGTAGGATGTAGGATCTGGTAGGATGAATCGTCTTAGTTCGTTCGTTTCGAGGTGAAGATCAGTAGGTAGACCGAGAGACCCAACACAAACAGGGGTGAACCAAGCAGTGGTAGAAGGTAAGGTTCAGAAACCGTTTCTCGTAAACAATAGCAATGACAACACTAGTCTGACAAATGGGGACTCCTATCCCTATAATAATCAACCACCATCCCATGCCTTTCCCCCCTTTCCCCCCAAGACCGAATTGGTGTACAATGCCCAATATTGCTCGGTACTGTTGCGCAACCCATGGTTCACCCAGGAGGAAATATTAACCAGACAGATGCGTGTCCGAGTTTTCTATCAGACCGCATCGCAATGGAAGAGTAGGTAATCACAGAGATGACTGAGGGGTTTGAATAGACAAGACCCCAGAAAGAGTGGTATCCGCGACATGGCAAGAGAAGACACAAGAAAAAAATTCGTAGGCTTCGTGAGGATCCCATTTGGGTCTTCATGATCTCGGAGCTGTGTAACGTAGGTGGAAGGAAATGTTAAATGATTGGCGAGAATGAAAGTTGTACTTCATTCCCTATTCCGCAATATGGTGCGGCAGGCGAGCTCACGCACGCGAGCGCATAGAGCCCACGACGGATTGTGAGCCTGAGGGCACGGAGTGGGTATGAGTGTGCGAGTGTGTCTGGAAGTTTGGCAGACGGCCACGCTTCGATGTATGTGATAGAGTACCGACATCATGTTTTCCTAATCAAGCAAGTTAGTAAGAGCAACAAAACATGCTAGATGAACTTACCATCGCAACAGGCTCTCACGTTCTCGAGCCTATCAGACTCTCTCTCCTGTTGCTCAATGATTTGCCTCAGATCTTCAGCGCTATCCGGAACCTCGCTAGCTTCATAGATGGCGCTATCGTAAGGCTGGTAACTTCGACTTCGTAAACTACTGAAGGTGTTGCGACCAAGGCTCCTAGACCTCCAGTAGCCGCTGAGCCTACCAAAGGTACCACTACGTGCGAATTCCTTCTCGTGCGTAGGCGTCAAAGTCGGAATACTCATCGATACATCTATGCTTGGCGAGTCATTCCGAGTCGTCCTTGAATTATAGGACGATAGGGAGGGCGGAGCCCGAGGTCTCTGACCGTTTTCTGGTCGACGATGAGTAGAAGGGTTAAATTCGTCGATATCTTCTTGGGTTATGTTGCCGGCGACTTCTTCGGCGTCTTGCTTGTTCTCATTACCTGAACGCAGCAGAAGATACGACAAAGCGTTGAACCAAGTTTCGTGTCGCTGGCCGGTGGTGCAGGTGAACTTGACAGTACGACCAGGAGCAATAACGATGAGGCTCTTACGATGAAGTCCAGGAGGCATAGGGTTATCATCTGCCACGACCCGAACAGCTTCAATCGGTACACTCTTGGCCTTCATCTCACTACGGCCACCGGCGGCTGGATCCGCATCACTCCAGTAGAGAGTTCGAGTATATGGATGCACCCAGAAAAACCGCCGATGTCTGTTTTCGGACATTTCGCCACGTCCGGTTTTCCGAGTATATTTCCATAGATACTCACCGATCATGGTTTGAGTAACAGCCTGAATCATGCGAGGGTCAGTACCAGCGCCAAAGCCTCCGGGTCCCATAGCCGGTCCGTTCTGAATGTTAAATCGGGAATCGAGCTCTGATGCGAAGGAGGACATAGACGACTGTCTGCTCCGGAACGGCATTCTGGTTGGCGACTGCACATCCGCATACCCCGGGGTCTTACCGGCGCGAGGTGTGGGCGTGCCTTTAATAACAGAGCTTGGGGATAGAGGACGCTTGTTATTCGGAGTCTGCGGGCGGGAGGATGAAGTGCGGTACGCAGATGCGGGCAACAACGGGGGACCCATTGTACCTCTACCACCCTGAGACGAATTAGATCTCGCAGCCTCAATGACTTCACGGTGGTTAAGAGGCAAGGGTGGCCTGTTCTGCGCAGAACTACGGACACTAGCAGCACTTCCAGGTCTACGCGGATGGCCGGCCTCAGAGGCGATAGCAGCGCCAGATTCCGAAACGCGGTGCCTTGCGCGTGCACTACCAATACTCTCAATAGATGAGCGTCTAATGCGAACCGTCGAAGGAGTTCCAACAGCAGCTTCGTCAGCTTCGTCGCCCAAGCTTGAAGTCATCGTAGTGGAGTCTTGGGATTGCTGAGGTCGATGCTTCATTATTCGATCCAAGCTCTCTGCTGTTAGCATTGTTTGGGAGCTCTGGTGAGAAGTATTTGTGCTGTGCTTGCGTAATAATCGAGCATCGGTGTTAGATGTGATCTCTTTGAACGGTTGTTGCGAATCAGGCGTTTCAGACCTGTTGATAGTATTAGGTGATTGACGCGTATCATCCTCAGCAATAATCAGTGAATCGGTAGTGCCGGGCCGTCCATTTCGACCGTTTGTAAGGGCACGGGGAGTCACAGGTTCTCTGTCTTGTGGAATGATGAACGCCTCCCGCCTGGGACTCTTGATTTCGAGTAATTCAACCGGCTCGGTCTGGACTGAACTCATGGAAGAGTACTCTAGAGTAGGCTGAACAACAGTTAAGCTAGATCGGAGAGCCTCGAGCTCTGCAGCATGGCTGATGAGGAGTCTTTCTTTTGCGGCAGTGCTCTCTTGGGCATGTGATTCGAGGATTTGAGCATGTTGCTCTCTTAGCAGCTCTAACTGTCGGGTAAGTACAGCGTCACTCTCCTGAACTTGTGATTCGAGTATCTGAGCATGTTCCGCCCTAAGCAGCTCCAACTCTCTAGCGAGCGAATTATCGTTCTCTTGGACTTGCGCCTCTAGAGTCTCCTCATGTTGAACTCTAAGTGCATTCAACTCTCGGGCAAGTACAGCACCGCTCTCTTGGACTTGTGCGTCGAGGATTCGTGCATGTTCAGCTTTCAGGGCATCCAGCTCGCGAGTAAGTGTAGCATCACTCTTCAGCGTCAGTTCGTCTATCCGTTGAGAATGCTCAACCCCCAGGGCAGCCAGGGCTTCGGACTGGCTAGCGTCTCGCTCAGTTCTAACACCGTCAAGTGCCTTCCGGTGTTCCGTCTCCAAGTTACTCAAGCCTTGTTCTAACGCGCTTTGGTACTCAGCACGTAATGATGCCAGCGCCGCAGCATGAGTAGATTCAAGTTGCGCTAGTTCGTGTTGGCGTACCAATTCCAGTTCGTTCTTCGCCTTGTCTAGGTCGGCCTGGTGCTTGGTGCTCAGTGCCGTTAGTTCACTGGACTGGTTCGACTCATTCTGCCGGTGAACTACCTCCAGGTCGTGCGCATGAGATTCGGCCATCGCTTGCATCTTCTGGGCCAAGTTGGATTCGTACTCGGCCTTCAGTGTTTCAAGAATTTGGGCATGGCTAGCACGTAAAGCTGTGAGTTCCAGAGATTTTGCTTGCTCGCCTTCTTCCTGCAGTGCTGCCATTTTTTGTGAGTGGGCATCTGACAACTCTTGGAATCGCTGCATCATCATAGCCTCGTGTTCACCCTTGAGAGCCTCGAGGCTCTGCGCATGTTTTACACCTAATGACTCCATCTCGTTCACGTGGGTCGAATCAATTTCTTGCCGCAGGGCCCTGAGCTGATTCGCGTGAGCCGCTTCAATTTCGTGACGGAGAGCCCCTAACTCTTCCAAATGGATAGCTCCAAGCTCTTCACGAAGTTGCGACTTCGAGATTTCATGTTCATCCTGCAAAGCCTTTACTTCGTCAAGATGTTTATTCGTCAGGTTCTCTAAGGTCTCGGCCCGAGCAGCTACATTTTCAGCGCGGAGATTTTGTAGCTCATCAAGATGCTTTGTCGTCACGAGCTCCAATTCTTTGGTTCTTGTTGCCGCATATTCACTATTAAGAGTGTCAATCTGTCGTTCGTGAGATGATTTCAGGGAGTCTAAAGCTTGACTCTGTGCAATTTCGGAATCGCGCTTGTGAGCCTCAAGAATTTCGGCGTGTGCAAGATTTATCGCCTCAATTTGCTGATTACGAGCGGCATCGCCCTCAGTCTTAGAAGACTCGACTTGCATCGCTAAAGCTGCCTTAAAACTCTCGAGCTCCTTAGCATGAGCGGCAGCATGTTGGTTGTTCAGCGTCTCAATCTCCTGTGCATGTGCCAGCTTGAGTGCAACAATCTCTCTCGACATAGCCATCTCGCCTTCAGCCTTTTGAGTCTCCAACTGCTTAGCATGGGTTTCCACCATAGCAGCAACTGCTGTGGCGTGAAGAGCATCCTGTTCTTTTCGAAGCGCTTCAAGCTGGTCGGTATGAGACGCCTTCAGGCGCTCTAGCTCTTGGGCGTGAGTGGCAGATAAACCGTCCTTGACGTCACCAATTTGCTTCTTGTGAGATTCAGTAAGGGCGGCAATGGCGGCTGCAAGGGTCGCCTCGTTTTCTTTGCCGAGATCCTCAATATGCTGAGTGTGGGTAGCTTTGAGTGACTCTAGCGCTTTCGAATGCTCTAGATGCAAAGCGTTTTTCGTTTCATCTAGTTGCCTACTATGTGAATTAGTGAGCGTGGCAATGGCGGCTGCATGAACAGTGGCAATCTCGTCTTTAGTATCCGTCATTTGCTTAGCATGAGTGGCATTGATAGAAGCCTTAATGTCGTCAATATGTTGCAGGTGTGAAGCCTTGAGAGTTTCTAGTTGCTCAGAATGTGCAATGTCCATGGACTGCTTAACTTGATCAACCTGATCAACGTGACTGGATTTGAGGTCCTCGAATTGTCTTGCATGAGTTTCTAACAGCTCTTTCTTTGTGGCATCAATCTTGCTACTATGCGCATCAATCAACGCGGTTAATTCAGCAGCATGAACTGCCTCGTTTTCAGTTTTGAATCTCAGCAAGATTTCAGCATGATCCGCTTTCAGAGCATCTAACTCGACAAAGGCTGCATCTTTCAACTCGGATTCTTTTCGGGATATCTCCTCAGCATGGGCAGCCTTCAAGATTTCGATTTCGGCATTATGAGCCTCTTCATGTTCTGATTCCTTGCGAAGTAGTTGATTGGCATGGTCTACCTTCAAGGACTCCAGCTCGGCAGCATGGGCAGCTTTGTATTCTGATTCCTTTTCGGCCAATTGTTGAGCATGGAGCATCTTCAATTGATCAACCTCCTGGCTACGAGAAGCCTGGGCATCTGCTGTAGTCTTGCTAATTTCCTCGCCATGTCTTGACTTGATTGACTCGATTTCCTGTGCATGGGTTGTCTGGATAGTGGATATTATTTTATCAGTAGTCTCTACATGCTCAGACCGTAGGCCTTCGAGTTCTTGAGCATGCATATTCTTAACGGTTGCGAGCTCATCAGAATGTTGCGACTTAATGAGGTTAACAGCAGTTGCGTGGGCTAAATCGTTTTCAGCGGCTAGAGTCTCTAGCTGCTGCGCGTGCGCTGTACGAAGAGCGGCCATCTCAGCTCCATGCGTATCTGGTTGAGTGACAGGCTCAAGGTTGTGAGAGTGCATTGTTGACAAAGCAAGTTCTGGCGCAGGAACTGAATCCCATTTAGGCGACGACGAAGGGGGCGTTGGGAATGCAGCTAGCTTGTCGCCAAGTTCATGGCTACCAGAGTCGCTGTAATCGGATCCCATAGAAAATCTGCTTGCGACCGTGTTTACAGAAGTAGGCCGGTCTGCGCTAATCATACGGTTTAGATGTGCAGATAATTCATGCAGAGGTTCCGTCATCATGCCGCTGTCGACCATAATGATTCGGGGCAGAGGTGGGAGTGCCGGCGGCGGAGTCATGGCTCGAGCTCTAATCGATCTCCTGCTGGGCGTCGCCGACATATTGGACTCGTTATCACTACCATCAAAGTCGCCCAGTTCGGCAGCCAAGCTTTGCGCAGGCTGTTGGGGAGTGCCCATGTTGCTACTATTCGCGAAGCTCACGGGGCTGCTCTGGAACGCTGGCTCTTCACTGGGATGTCTAGATCGGCGGTACGCACCGCGGCTCACACGAAGAGGGAATTTCGCGTGCAGGGGCGGAAGAGTAGGCGTCCTGTTATCCTCGTAGGGGAAGTCTTCGTCTTCGGTCGAGGCTGTGCTGTCAATCGAACCGCTACGCTGTGTACTAAACAGATTTGGTGGTCGCCCGATCAGCGTCCGGCGTTTAGAAGGAGTATCGGTCTCCGTTTCAACATCATCGTCGCTTGAAAATTCTTCAGCGCCCGTGTGGAAATCATCCGTCTCCGTAGCATTCTCATTCGCGGTCTCGAATGCTGCGTCACTTGTCTCGTTGGCCGTCTCAAAGTGATCGGTCTGTTCAGGAATCGGGTCGAACGACATGGTACTCTCGCGAGAGACAGGTGACGACTGTGGATGGGAGAGGATAGCGGGTTGGTCTTCCCAATTAGGGTCATCAAAGATCTCGCTACGAGCACTGCGGAGACCACCCAAGAGCCGTGGAGGTTTCTTGAATTCCTTCGAGTCTGTCTTCCGAGCTCGCCTGTTGGGAACCAGAGGATCGCTCCGCATTTTCTCGATTTCATCACGAGCTTCTTGGAGGAGTCTCTTGGTCTCCATTCTCTCCGTCTTTTCTCGATGAACATTGGACCGCAAACTTTGAATCGTGCGTTGAGCATGAGCCAGTGAGGTCTTGAGGGTCTCGGATTCCAACATGGAATGTCGCGGCGTGCCCTTGACGGGCGAGGGGGGTGGAGACTGCTCTGGTGTTGTGTTGTCGTGAGCGGTTTGGAAGTCATCGTCACTCATCCCTATTATAGACTCGCGATCCAACTTCCTACCACGTATGGAAACCGAAAAGGCTTTAGCGAGCTCGGTGTTCTGCCCAGTCAGTTCTTCAATCTTCTTCTGCATGGCAGCCCTCTCCGACTCGCCCATGACCATAGTACGCTTGGCGGTACCCAGCTCAATGTCATGGTGCTTCACGACAGCTGCATGCTCCTCGACGAGTTTGGAGTGGCTGAGCTTAATCTCGTCGAGCTCTCGCTGGCCCGCGTTTTTCTCGGCCTGAAGGATGTTGAGTGCTTGTGTCAACTTCTTCTCCCGATCAGCAGCTTCCCTCTCCTTGGCCATCAGTTCGTGGATTTGGGTTTCCAGGTTCCAGTTCTCGTCTTTATAGCGGTGCTCGTTGTCATCGAGGGCCTTGAGACGTTGCTGAAACCCCTCCACTTCGTATTCTAACTTTGAGTTTTCGGCCCGAATTTCCTTCAGGTCCTCATCCTTCTCGGCAAGCAATCCTTGCAGATTGCGTACTTGGGAGATCAGGGATGTGCTGATCTCAGCAGCAAACTCAATGTCGTGAATGCGATTGGAAGGCTGGTTTCGGATCTTGCGATTGGGCACACTAAGCTTCGTTGGTGATCCGGTAGCCTGGGCTTCGAATTTGGAGGGGCTCACGGAGCGCTGTCAAAGAGAAAATGGTCAACACATATATACGTACCGGTATCCCCCCTCGCACATGCTCTGTCACTTACCTTGCCGCCCTTGCCCTCGGGCACGAAGGGAGAGCCTGCCACAGCCTCATTACTAGGGACGCGTGACTTTGGTAAAAATGCTCGAGCGCTCTCTCTGGCCACCTCATTGTAATCCTTCTCAATCTCCACCAGCTTATCGCGCAAGTCGTCGGGCAGCTCACCCTCGGCCTGCAGTTTCTCGACCTCCTTCAGCCGTTCGGTCAATTCGGTGCGCTGTTGGACCAGCGCCGTGCCGAGCTTGCCAGCTTCCTCCATTCTCCGATCCGTCTCGGCTAGATGTGCCTCCAAGGCGCGTTTTGCCTGGGCGGGCGAGGCATTAGGGCCGAGAGCGAATAACTGCGCATTAAACTGGGAGAAGCGGTGGTGGGTTGGGCCCGCGGAATGGAAAGGATCATTATTCTGAGCGTGAAAGGCAGGCACTGCCACCATGGCCGACCGATCGCCGGGGAGCGGTGGCGTTGTCGCCATGGTTGTGCCTGATGATGAACAACCAAGGAGCGCAGCAGTCTCCTTCTCCTGGGATTATAGACGTGACATTCAGTGCTGAATCGGGAAGTCGGGGTGTTGGGGGGTCGAAGGCGAAGGCGAAGACGAAGGCGAAGACGAAGGCGGACTGTGAACCAGCGCAGGTGAGTACGCAAGTCGGTAGATATCGATCGGGACTTGATTGCAGCAGCAGGCACCTTCAACAGCGAGAGTAAAGATGGAACTTCAACGATAAAGTGCAATCATGCGATGCACACGGGGTGTCTGTCTCAAACCTGGTGCGATCCGCCAGATCCGTTGGATATGTCAAGCGCAACCGATGCTACGTAGGCACTTGGCTGTGCTGGTCCAGAGCCTAGATGCGGATGTGCAGATTGATACAGGCACGAATGCAAGCCCAGCTGCAGGAGTAGGTAGGTAGGTATGCGTAGTATGCGTACCTAAGGTAGTATGAGAAGGGCTACGTTGGCTGTCTTAGTAAAGCAGAAAGCTGAGGTATCAACGTGTCCCCGAAATCCAGAACTCAGAACCCAGAACCCAGAACCCAGGCAATGCCGCCGCTTACTTTTGGCCGAAAGAGCGAAGAGAGAAAAAGAAAACCGTTGAGACAACGACGCAGCAGCGCAATTGCGATGCGATTGAGAAATGAACAACAGAACAGAACAAACCCCGGCTGCCTGAGAGCAATTCTCTGATTGTCACGGCGCGTCGTAGTCAGTCTGCAATCTGCAGTCTGCAACTGGCCTCAGGGATCGAAAGGGAGTGAAGATGGCAGGCCGTTTTTTGGCCGCGCGATATTATTGGCTGCAGGAGATACAAAGGATCGCGGTTGTCGTGTTTTTCGTCAAGGAATGCTGCTGACTGGATCGTCGTAGGCGTAGGTATACAAGGTATACAAGGTAGGTATACAAGATACCGGCCGATCGTAGCACAGGTACCTAGCGTGAGGTACCTGAAGGAGCACAGATAGCGTTGCGGGTAGCAACTAGATAGTACCTACAAAGGCTACCTTAGGTAGGTACCCACTCTAGAGATTAGCGCGTTAATGCGATAATAGTGTTCAGGACTAAGTTGTCTAGGGCGACCTGCCGTACCTTTTTGAGGTACATGTAGATAGGGAAGTGCAGCTTTTGGACAGCTTGCAACTTAGAATAAGCGCGCGCAAGAGAGAGCAATACACGTTTCGATTAGGCCGCCGGGAATTGGACCGAAAGGACTGGATTCACAATCGATGTTTCGAGACGTGTTTCGGCACGGAAAAGAACGCCGGGAGGGAACAGGGTAACTAACGTACGGCAGGCAGCCGAAGACAGCTCCAAATACTTAGGTACCTAAGTACCGTCTAGCAGTAGCTGTCGCTGAGGGGCGCAGAGCAGCAACGAGATATGCACAGATGATGGGCCAGCCGTCGCACAGCGTTGCGGGGTGTATGTTTGCACCTAAGACGCTCTATACGCAAACAACGAAATACCAGTTAATACAAAAGGTGGTTGTGGTAGGTATGGTTGTTAGGCAAAAAATGCAGGACGCAACCTCAACGTACAGCACTATATTCTGTAAAAGGGTCGGGTAAATCACAGCACGGTGAGCGATGTAGATCCGGCCTTCAGGTTGTTTTAGATAACCACAAATAGAGGCCGCCACAAGTTCAGAGAACCAATAGAGGCGTATTCGAGGTATTCGGGAAAATGTAGTAAACAATTAGCCAATATTAGAGAAATGAGAGCTTGAAACTCTGTTGGTATCCAGCCTGCGCTGTTCTGTTGGGTCTTGCACTCGTGTGTTCGTTCGTTGGTTCGGTTATAGGTACATGGAAGGGGAGCGAATGTGGGTGATAGGTGTCTATCGTTGTTTATTCTTTTACAGACCAGAACGAATGAATGGTAACAGCAATGTGCCAAATGAGTAACGAGAGAGGTAAGGTTATGCAGAGAAACCAAAGATGGATTGATTGAGTGAGTGACTGTGAATCAAGGATTCATAAAAAAAAGAAAGAGAAAAGGCTCAAGCAGCGAATGTAGACAAGTGTAATTAATGTTGGTGTCAGTGACGGTCCACATACACACAACAATGTCAATGATAATGACAATAGGACGGGAGCGGGAGAGCTCTGATCACAAGACGGACAACGGGCCGCTGGATTCCTGAAGTATCCAGAGGGAGTCAATTGTCTTATCTTGTGAAGGCAGAACGATCACACACACCCCTAAGCAAGAGCGGGAAAGGAGGGATCGGAGATTGAGGGACGAGGAGGGACGAGGAGGGATAAGGAGGGATGAAGAGGGGAGGAAAGAAGACAGAAATGTCGAGCCGGTGACGATGATGTCGAAGAATACCTACAGATTACAACATAGTACGAGAAACGGATACTCCGAGAATGTGGCATGCATAGTCGTAATTTGATATTACTGAGTCTGATTCCAACACCCTGCTTAGCCAGCCCAGTGGATGATGTCTATGTTCATGCTGTGGATCAAGGCATGGGGGGAGCTACCATGGGATAGAGCATAAGTCAGTCCAGTTTAGTTAGTCCTCTTCTTCTTTCAGCCATGCCTAGACTACCTAGTAGCTGTAGATGCGCATCATCGACCATAGCAGTTCGAGACATTGGAAAGCTCACGATGCTAATGCATGCAGTCAGTCAAAACCATCACAATGTGAGCCTTACCGCCTCGTCTCCTTTTACCCTGCATTATACGCTATACTAAGTTGGAATCTCCGTTGTTTCACAATGGTTCGTTATTCCACGAATTTATTGTTGGAACAAAACATGTATGTTAGTTTTAGCTCTTCAGGAATAAGTGGTTTTTTTTGTTCTTTTTATTGTTGACATTGAGCATAAGTCTCGCCAAAACATAAGGCGCGTAATTGATTGGATCATAATTCAGGGTCCTACGGGTTTTGGCCAGACTCGACGTGGGGATTCCAATTTTAGTGATGCAGGTATATCCACCATAGTGCAAAAAGCCCTGCTTTGAGCTCGGCGATTGGCTATTTCAGAATTCACTGCTGGTTGCCAGGGTAGATGCTGCATACTGCGTACAGTGTCGGGTGTAACTCTTTCATACATTTTTACTAAGCAGAGCAGAGCTAGGTTTAACCAACGTCAGCTACCTAAGCATACACTGTGATTTTAAACTGTGTGATGTAGGTATGTACCTACCTGATTACATCTGACAAAAGGCTAGCCACCAAATTGGTAATATTCCAGAACAAACCACTAGTATTATCTACCTATCTAAACAGCGACTGCTCATGCTCCGTTTAAAACCAAGGCATAATTGTTGATATTGTACACTACATAAAATGGCCGACGAAGAAACTACCATACCACCACCTATCGCCCCCGTCGCGATCTTCAAGAAGCGAGGCGCAAAAGGCAAGGCCAATATTCGAAAGCGACCAGCGACGCCACCGCCCGCCAACAGCGACAGCGATGACGATGATTACACATCCTCCGAAGACGAAGCCGGCCAGCGCGTGAAGCGGCGGAAGAAGAACACAGCCGTCGTCACCGCCTCATCCAAAGACAACACGTCTTCAACCACAAATCAGCATTCTGCCGTCGTATTCGAGGCGGATCGCAGCGTCCCCATAACCAGCACGAACGACGCCACCAAACAGACGAATTGGTACGACGAAGATGCCAATCTCCTCGGCAAGACGAGGCCCCTCCCCAAAGCCTCTTCCAGCAGCGAGAACGCCGCCGAAGGCACATACAAAGGCTTGGCGAACCGCACCACATTCATACAGAAGAACCCGAACGCGCCCGACCGCAAGGTCGGCCCCATCAAAGCCGCGACCAACATCCGCACCATAACCACCACCGACTTCGCGCCCGACGTCTGCAAGGACTACAAGCAGACCGGCTTCTGCGGCTTCGGCGACAACTGCAAGTTCCTCCACGCGCGCGAGGACTACAAGCAGGGGTGGCAGCTGGACCGCGAGTGGGAGAACGTGACGAAGGGCAAGAAGAACATAGGGGGAAAGGTGGTCGCGAGCGCGAACCGCGATGCGAAGGGGGACGAGGCCGACGATGCGGACGACGCGCTGCTCGAGAAGATCCCCTTCGCGTGTATCATATGTAAAGGCTCGTACAAAGAGCCCATCGTCACGCGGTGCGGGCATTATTTCTGTCTGCCTTGCGCGTTGCAAAGGTATAGGAAAGACCCCGGTTGCGCAGCTTGCGGCGCGGGGACCAATGGCGTCTTCAACACGGCAAAGACCCTAAAGAGGCTATTAGAGAAGAAGAAAGCGAGGCAGGAAAAGAAGAGGCAGGAAGCCATCGAGGCCGGCGAGGTCCCCGAAGACGAGGAAGAGCCCGGAAAATGAGTGCCCTATCACCGTCATTATCAGATCATATAGTCAGATAGCGCTCTCGTTCGGCCCAACGAACTTCCGATACGACTAGTACATGTGCCGCTCTCGCCATGAACCCTCAGTCACTATTGCAATCCCCGCACTGCGCAGCCAACCACGTCTTGCGGCATCTATTATTGACTACGTCGTTGGCGAATCGCGTAGTAATCGAGACATGGGATCGTCGCAAAGATAGGTGAGATATATACATACCAGCGATATAGTCGCCCGTAGGTCGATAGATACCGTACCTGGGGTTTCTAGCTACCAAAACCAAAAAGGACATCGATATAAGTGTCCTTGCCATGTACATATCAATATGTCCCCAGGACCACCTCACGTTGTCTCCATCAGATGTATTACCAACTGATATATTAGATGAGTTATATATGACTATATGGTGATGAATTGCTCTTGTGATAATAGATCGGTTTGTTTGATAGAACAGCCATGTTTCGTATAATGCCGCTCGGCCCAAAGGCCAGAATAACTTATACTACAGCTATCACCAGCTTAATAAACAAATATCTCGTAACCTCTTTCCTCGATAGCATTAAGGTTGTTACCAGATGTATCAGGAACACCCTCACCCGATACACGTAGGTGCTACTACATTGATCAACTAAATTAAATCCACGGCACAGCTATGTTAAGACAATATTCGTTGCATCTACTTACTTAGGTAAGCAGGTAGCTGCCTTACATCGACATGGTAGGTGCTGCAGGCCTCCCTCCACAACCAAATGACAAATGAACCAAGGCAGCCTCCTAGACAGATAGACACTTGTGAAGAGAAGGTACGAGCCACAATATATGTCTACCTAAGGAAGTATGTAAGGTATGTACATGTAGTAAAGTGGTGGTGGTGGTAGTATTAACGTCCGGCTGAAGCCACCTTCCGAGCCTCCCAAAGGGCATAAGGGACGGGCTACAAGCTATTTATATAATATAAACATTTAGCTACTTTTGCGACACAACATTACTAAAAATTTGTAATAACGTACGCTAGTACTACGTTTTTATTTTATTTTTTTTGCTGCGCCGAACTATTTCTGATGGTAGTGCATAACGTTTAATTTTGTCTACCGCTTAACCGCGTATTTTGTTTTTAGTACTCCGTTACTTTTCAGCTGTTGTTTTATATTGCAAACACTTTTTAAAAAGCGTACTACCGATTTATTAGCTATTTAAACAAATAGCTAAATAGTACTTTAAAATTGTTGTTGCGTATAGTTGGTCAAAAAGTATTATAGTAAATAAAGCTGATGCATGCTAGCCAGTCCTAACAAAGTCGAAATCAGGTTCAAGGCATATTCTGTAGTAGGCGTGGCTTCATGTGTCGCTATCTTGTATTGCAGCTCTTTCAGCGATTGCCATCCTCGATGTTCAATAGATGAAACAAAGACGTATCTATGAATTTAAGTAACGCTTCACTATGGATTAGCTCTAATTACCTCTCGGTACATTCTCCGAGGGTATCTCGATGTTAGTTAACCCACATATGATGCATCAGAGCCGTGAGATTTGGGGCGAAGACGCCGATGAGTTCCGCCCGGAGCGTTGATTGGAGGAGGAAATCATTCGTACCGTAACCAACTCTATCAAACGTCCTTCTTTACTGACCACCACCACGCGAGAAAACTTACACCAGCACCCGGATTGAGTGTAAACCCTCCAAACCAGCTACGAGGAACCAAGCCATTTTCCTGCTAGAATTAATACTTGACTAGCCGAGCTTAGCACCTAGTCTTTAAAGAGGAAAGGGGGAGTAACCATCTCTACGACGACTTCGCCATCCTTATTGCTCGCTAGCACCAGTACGGCCGCTAGACCTATCTTCACTCTGCAGTGTGACAGTGCGAGTGAATAAACATCAAGGAAGGGGCAAGGGGACATTTTTGATTGCCTGGCTTAGTCTAAACTATGCGAATACATGTTAGTGTAACTACTAACAGTATCCAACGTGCCAGGTTCTTCCTCAAACACAAACTCTCGTGCCGACCCGCGGCACGTACGAAACCTTTGGGTACCCTAGCCCCACAGACTTCATTACAGGACCAAAAGAACCTTCGTTCGTATCTCAGTGCTGTAAACTTCTCTCAAGCACCCCCGTAATCTATAACGGCAGTCTGTCCAATGTTCACACCTTTATCACCTGGCTTATAGACCTGCCACGAAATTTGCCGTTTTCCCGTCTTTGACGGATCCCATTTCAGACTGATGCCATCCTCATCTGAAGTTGCTGCGCAGTCTAGGCCTCCAGAAGTCCGTACTTGCTTCCCGTCGCCAGTCGAGTGGTGGTCTATAGAGTCGCGAATAAGATCGGCAGCATCACCCCAGGAAATCGCGGTCTTTGCTGTGTCGTCGTTGGATACCTTGCCGGCAAAAGCGCAGGTTCCCACCTGCAAAAGACTCCAGTATGAGTTACCAGCGGGTTTCCCCTCCACCGTCATATAAAAAAACCATAAATGAGTTTTGTGGCTGTTGAGAGTTGTAAACAGTTTTTCGCAGTCTTCCACCAGAGGCAGTTCCGATGAGGTTTCGGGGTTAAATGTTGAGGGACCGCAAAGATCGGTATATTTAATACCCAAATCCGTTTCGCCGAGGCCCCAGGTACTATCGTCTTTGGCAACAAGGTTAAGAGCCCGGCCTTGGACAACATAGCCAAGGGCTATAGTAGTGAAAAATGAAACAACGCGCATATTGCCAACCACTAGCGGAAAAATAAAGTGGCCTTTGTGTGTGTGTGTGTGTGTGTGTGGAAGAGAGGAAGCGTGCGTTTCGTGTGTGTTTTATGCGGATCTAAGATGGGGGTTTGCTCAGGCAAGTCAGACTAGATACTGATACTGATATATATAGAGAGTGTAAATAGAGGAGCTTAAATTTCTCGTTCCTACAACTTTAACAAGTTTCAAAGAGACAATGATAAAGCATAACAATTGGTAGCAAGCGATAATGTACACCTCGAAATATTGTAGCGGCTACCATTATCGCCCGAGAGCGAATGGTTTCCCAAGAGCTTTCAATGGGTCAAGCAAATAGATGCTCCCTTGACCTGTTCGCGAGGTGTCACTGAAACGAATGGTTATCAGCGATGAATTTTGACTTATCTGCTACACCTGTAACCGTTAGCTTATTGCGGCGGTGCGACGGTCTCGCCCGCTCTGTATACCTTCTTATTGGGATGTAGACTGCAGGAACAAGTACATTGTCATACATAACCGTAATGGGTACTCAAAGGGGGTGACTTGCCGACCGGGTTCTAGAAAGTAATGGAAACCCGAAATTTGTGAGAGAGAGTATGACGCGTTGAAATGTTTCAATTAACACCCCCCTAGCCACCGCAGACTTCGAGTATACGATGTCAAATATTCCACAGTGTTGTATGCATCGTACCGGTCCGGCGGTGACAGCGGCGGTTTCTCAGCCGCGAAGGTTCACCATAGCGTAGTAGACTCAACATTTAAGCAGTTAATATAGTAATTAATTCGCGAAACATATGCCAGTTCATTAAATATCCACTACTTCATTTGAGTCATATTCTCAGCACTTGTCACTATGCTTAACGGTCAGAGAGGTGACCTCAACACTAAATATCTTCAACAACTCTCACGAAAGTGTAAAGTCGTACTTATAGGGAATAATAACCTGTACCTCATATAAAACGGAATAAACGACATTTATCCATAAGTCTAAAGATCTAAGCTCTAGAATCATAACACAGGGCGCAGAATTTCCTTATATAGCTATGTCGCAAAACGACGCCGTTAATATTGCGATATTGGCAATAGCGGTATATACTTAGTACGGTAGCTTTTGTATAACTACCTAATATATAGTTGTGACTACGAGAGGTGGCTGTGAGGTAAAACTTGCTTAAGGCAATCAGCCTTCTAGGCTCAAGCTAAAGGCTTATGGCGTTTTACAAATAGACTGATTCTTCTAGGTAGCTATAGGATAACCTAGGGAATTCTCCAATATCTGTTCTATTACATGCCGCAATCGAGAAAAAAATCGGATAGTACCAATAGTATAAACCCCAAAAGATAAAATTTAATGCTGGGTGCAGTTATACTCGCTAAGGAAACTATATTACTCTACAACTTAGAGAGAAACAGAAAGGGTAACTTCGGGTTCCCAAGCCCTTGGCGGCGGAAGGGGGCGGAAGGGGGGGGCGGAGGAGAGAGGAGAGGAGAGAGAAAGAGAGGCGAAAGGGGGGAGAAGGGAAGAGAGAAAGTGTCACGGTACTAAACCTCAAGGAGGTTAAGACTACAGCACGGGCCTTGGCCCGGTCTATATAAGCCAATAGGATAGGTTTCGCAGGTCTAGATAGAACTTCCCTCCTTGTGCAATAACAATAAGTCAATCTGGCAACACCAGCAGTCTGAACTGTGACAGAAAGAGAGAAAGGGGGGTTGGTAACTTTGGGGGGGAGGGTTCCCAAGCCCTAGTATCTCTCCTCGAATTGTCGGCAACCCTCCGTCCAGCAGGCTACTGCATTTTTCTTGAGGATGAGGAAAGGCCCGATCACCTATCCTATAATAAATAGCACCAAAGCGGTCGATTTGGCCAAAACATAGCCCCAGAACCAGACCAAAAAACGTCCCGCTAACGCCACAAGCATGGTAGCAATGACCACAGAGGCGCCACCGGCAGTAACCCAAACCCACGTAGCAAAGGCCACCGCGGCGGCGGTGACAAAAGCAACCGTAAATACCCATAACACCAAAATTAAAATAACGATAAACGCAATGCCGAAAACCTTTATGATAAAGACTATGCTTGCTTTAACAGGCTTAGGTAAAATAGCCAGAATAGCCCTTATACCGAAGTTTCGCTGTTGGAAAAGGGGATGAACCATGTTGACGGGCAAAAGAGGATTGGATTATAACCGAATGCTAGCCGGTATACTTGAGGATGCCGTATTATTTGGTTCGAAGCCGGGGCAGATTGCTTATTTTATTTCTAACCCTGAGAGTTTTAAGGGCTAACGATATATATGCTGGTTTTTGCTCGAGGAGGCTAGGAGTAGAATCTGGAATAGTTAGTAAATTCCTCTTCACCTTTGAAGAAAGGAGAACATACATGGTGTAGGATGAGCAGAAATAGTCGTTTGATTCTAGTCGAACACGGGTTTATCCTCTTTGTAATTTGCTCTCGATTCAGTGTTGCCTTTGATGTAGTAAGATGTCGCCCTTTCTAGCAAAACCACCCTCCTTGGAGACTAGCCTTCGGCAGGTCTACCTGAATAAATCTCTTCTGCTTAGTAGATTGAAGCCAGGAACCCCTAGTAGCGCTATCTTGACTCTTGTTAAGCTTCTGGAGTGTAGTGTGTGTGATTTACACGTTCCGTTTCATCAGTAGTGTTTATCATGGGAGGGTGGTTTTTCGTGGTCTTGTTGTTGTCTGAAGATGTTCGTTGTTATGTGGGCCACGACTGCCGACGGTGACCATCCCTCCATCGAAAACTCTAATATTCTCACTGTTGACTACCCAGGTGCACCTGACAACCCAGCGGTCCCAGCCCCTCAGTGCCTGGCGCGCATGATAATAAGCTATTCTCATACACATTACAAAAGTAACTACCAGGGTACAGGCAGTAAGTACATGAAGCGTAGTGAAGGACAGAGAGGTTCTTTTATTCTAATATACCACCAGATTACGCCATACCCATCATCTTGAAATCAAGTTAATATTACTCACTCACATCACTATATCTTTTGGTTTTTTATACACGTATTATTACATGATGATATGTGCGGTTTCCCATTTCCTAGACCCCGATTGACAACCCAATTAGATCGGTCTTGTCAAAACGAGGCACTAGAGATGCAGCCAATACACAATGAAGGAATCAATTCCAGATGTGCTCGTATCCTGTACGGCAACAGTTCAACCTATGGCTACTATCCTGTAGACGACAGCCTGTAGATGTATGATATTAGATGGAGATAATGTTTAGTCGGGGGGAGAATGACTGATAAACAAGTCATCGCTTTCTCGTAGCCCTCTTGTGCTCGCGGCAAGCTTTTCGTCAACAGCCGTGGGTAGAACAGTCATTACAGCACACCAAATACGAACTCCAAGTCCGCAACCCAATACATGTCATGGATATTGCTTGCATGAACTTTCATCATAAAGACACTGGAAGGTCGGGCAGGATAAGAACTTACCCTTTTGCCGACAATGAGAATATATTTTTTTGGTTCTTTATTCATATATATGAAAGTGCGCGCGGTGGTTGTCTTTTAACCCCCTCCCGTACCAAAATAAAAATTTAAGACTTTTTAAGCCAGAATGCTCTAAACTTAAAAATAACGTAAATACATTATTTGCCCTAGGAATGCTATTTAGACTAGAGATTTAGATTATAGACTATTCTACAGCCCACACAAGGTGGCTTTCAAGTTCGCGCATTGCTGCGTGTTGTGGATATGGTATCGTTGCCGACTGTCAGGGTGCTTCGATACTGAGCGAGATGGGGTCAATAGCGCCTACAAAGAGAGGGCGGGATCTCGCACCGCCACGATGAGTCAGCAGATACCTTCGTACAGAGATCCTAATATTGCAATTAGGGATTCGTTGCCGTGCTCAAGTTGCAGAGCACCATCTTGGTTACTTGTTATCTATCCAACGCAGATTTCATCAGCACCGTAACCAACTATCGGAAACTCGTAGCCGTCTTGAATGCTGCTACTTGATAAATAAGTAGATAAGCAAGCAGCCTACGTAATCGTACCTATTCTCCGCCTATTTTCGGTAAAGTTGAAGATGATGTTTTTAATTCCAGGACAGCGATCAAAACCTTTACCGTTCTCGTTTAATACTAGATTTAATGGGTTCAATAGATACAACGAGCTGTACAGAATGTGAGGAGCATTGTTCGCGTGTACCCAGGTATCTATCTATGAATTATTTATGTTGTTGTTGCTTTTGTCCGTCTTCCGTGTCCGGCGGCGCATTCGCACCGTAAAAACGCGGGGCTAAGCTCATAGCGTATCGCTTATAGCGCATAGCATAGTGTACTTACTACGTATAGCGAACGTCACACTGTCTTCGGTCAGAGGGATGGCCAGTCTTGTTCCAACTATCTACAACATATGATAACTCTCTAGATCAGATAAGCTTGACACAGACCATTCAGAAGTAGAGGAGCTAGCTAAGCTCATGCTTTAGCCTAGGTACTGAGATCTCTATATCTCACTACGCCACATGGTGTGAAAGACATCTCTCTTCTAAGTTCACAGGCTATAATGATATCATTTCACGTCGTCAAAAGATCATTGTACTCTTCTTGCCCACAGTCACGATTGTCTCGCAATATCTCGCTTCTCTCCTCAGCCCCGGCGGCGGCCACACGGCACAAGCACAGTGCCACTAGGCTAGTCCATCATCAACCTATCAAGATGGCTACCTCGGCAGAAGATGCTATCGTGAGAGCACTACAAGACTATACGACGTAGGTCGGGAGCACACCAAGCGCTATGGCATTATCGAACCTTCAGAACTCGAGCGCCCTGACTTTGTTCTTCTTGATGCCAGGTGCGACGTGTCCGATGCGCTTTGTAAACTGAAATACCGGAATGGCGGGTTCTTGTCCGGTCTGACCATGTGGTCGCCTCTCCGCCAGGACGGCGCTACTAAGATCGTCGGCCCGGCTTACACGGTCAAATACGTGCCTCTTGACGACCCGGCCCCGAAGCATCCGACCCATTACGTGTGCCTCCCCTCTCCTATCTCCCGTCTCTCGTGTCTTGTGTCTTGTGTGTTCTTGTTTTTGATATATCCTATCATGTCTTTTGCTAACTTCCCCGGTTGTCTCAGATCGATCAGGTGCCCAAGGGGGCCGTGGTGTTTGTGTCCTGCCCTCCCAAAACACCCAATGCCGTCTACGGCGGGCTGATGTCGACGCGCGCCCAGGCCTTGGGCGCCGTGGGCTCCATCATCGACGGCCGGTTCCGTGACGTGCAAGAGCAGCGGGACCTAGCATACCCGGTGAAGAACTTGGCCCACCCCTTCCCCACCTCCACTGGTTTTTAGCCAAGCGAGAATAGCTGCTAACGGGCGTTACGGGATCCAGGTTTTTGCGCGAGATGTGGGTACGGCGCCCCCTGCGGAATTGCTCAAGGTCGCGGCCGTCAACGTGCCCGTCAAGCTTCAGACGGACGAGCAGGATATGGAGATCCGCCCTGGTGACTACCTCATCGCTGACGTCAATGGCGTCGTTGTCTTGCCCATCGAGCTTGCGGAGAAAGCCCTACCGTTAATGCAGAAGCAGGTCCAGGTGCGTTTCTACAGTTCTCTTAAATTTTCTTTCTTTCATTGTGCTTGTAAGATTGTTGTGTCGTGTTAATGGAACGTGCTTTACTAATGGATCTTGTGGGAAAGGCGGATGAGAAGATGGCTGTGGAGATCAAGAAGGGTATGAGCTTCGTTGAAGCGAGTAGGAAATACAGACTGTAGGCCACTTGGAATAATTACAAATTCTCATCGAGGTAGCTAGTTATCAGGTAGTTAGCGTCACTTATATCGTGCCCGTAGCTTATTTTTTTTTTGCTTAGAATCGTCCAACATGACGGGTTATGCAACTAATAAACTTGCACGATAGCCTACGGAACTCCCTTCCTAATAAGAATGTATTCAGGTGTCTCCGGTCAAAACGTAACAGTCTCAGACTCGAAACACACCACTATGATGCCCGAGGTCCCCCCAAAGGGAGGACATTCACCGATGCCCGGAACCTTGCTAGCAAGAGAAAGGACGTACATAGGGTATTGTGCAAGCCTAGATACATGTAGGAACTGAGATCAATTCTCAGTGCGCCGACATTCAATATTGCTATAGTCTGAATATTCCATATTCCATAGGCCTTAGGCAATACCTGGTGGTAGTAGGCAGATATAGTACACAGTAAGAATACAGTATGATACAGTATGCGTACATGATACATATATACCTAGGTACCTACTGTATGCATCAACCCGTTTTTAAGAAATTGAGTGTGACAACGCTACAAACTGGTAAGTCATAAGTCACTACATCACTCACAAACTCCCAGGCTCAGTCTCTTCAAGTGCATTGGAAAGCAAAGGGAACCAAAAAAATCAGGGGGAAAGAGGAAGAAGAAAAGCGACGTAAAAAAAGAGAGAACGAGAGAGAGCGAGAGAGAGCGAGAGAGACGGAGAGAAAGAGGAGGTGAGAATCCAATGCACCTAGCACAGCCACCCGAGTCCTTCGGCGAGGAGCTCGACTATCACACGAGAGTATCTCAAATGACGTCGGCAAGTCCATCGGCATATGACGCTCTGGACGACGTATTCGGCTCTGGCGCCGATTCGCCACTGCCCGAACCGGCTGCATCGGCTCTCCAAGACTCCCCCGACATGTTCATGTCGCTCGACTCACGGAGGCTTCAGGCGCAACATAACACGGTTGGGTACCGCGAGGGCATCACCGCCGGTAAAGCCGGCAGCATCCAAGCCGGGTTCGACCAGGGATTCGCCCTCGGCGCCAACGTAGGCATCAGAGCTGGCCAGATACTCGGCCTGCTCGAGGGCATCAGAGCTGCCTTGGCCGAAGCCGGTCCCGCGGAGAGGTCCGCTGATGCCGACAGCCTCCTGTCCCAAGCTGCTGCCGAGCTGAATCCCGAGAGCGTCTTCACCTCCGAATTCTGGGCATCGGACGGCACCTGGACATACCCTGTCACCGCATCGCACGAGACTGGGGAGATCATATATCCGGATGTGGCCGACCAACACCCCCTCATCGCTAAATGGTCCCGCATTGCTCGCGATGAGGCCAACAGGTGGCATATTGATCAAGCGCTGCATATCCTTGAGAGTAATACGGCAACTACCCAGGATGATGGCGCCGCAGTACCGGCAACATTGTCTAACCCGGACATGACCTCTCGAGACGCTATTGAATGGTGATAAATCTCATCGGTAACTGGCCGTGTTGAATGAGTCTCTGGTCCTAGGTCTAACAAGTTGAAGACACGGGTTCATCTGAGCGTGGAGCTGTCATTGCCTATCGCTCATTCGCTTCCCCTATTCTACCTTACCAACATATACATGGACGCGGGATAGTAGTGTGGTACCTAGGATACCCTAGATCACAGACCGTGCGAATCAAAGGGGTCGAATTACGATAATTATAATAATAGTAGCATTGTTGACTAGGTCTGGCCGTTTTACGTCAAATACACAAGTGCCTACTTAACCCTCGTCTTGGGTTCTACTGGGGGAGTACCTAAGCAGATTTCCCAGTAAGCTCAGCGTCGGACTGGAAAAGGCGGTTTGGCACACTGTACCATTCAGAAACGAATGGGCCATGACCTATAGAACTACAGTCGATGGCTCTACCACTGAGCTATCATTCTAGTCGATCTTGTAGTTTAAATTGTTCCGACAAATGATGGGAGATCGCTCCTCAATCTAATATCATGTCCCGTTAAATACCAAGAAACCATGAAGTTAAACTTGCTTACATAAATCGTATCTAGACTACTACTAGCATAATACGAAGTCTTGTGTATGCAACGGTAGCCCTTTTTTAGTGTTCCACCGCTCATTGTGAACAGATCGAATGTTAGCTCGTTGTGTCTAGCTGTATTTAGGCTATCTAATGCATCTCGTTAGCAGCTTTTCATAACCGCCTTGATCAATATTCATCAAACCCCCTATGGAACACCATAAGAAATTGAGAGTGAATGGTAGTTAAGCCCACGTGAGCCCGAGCATTATACTTGCTCACCTTACTGACGAGGCGCTGTTGTCGTCACTAGACAAAGATCGTCACGTTTACTAGCTCTTGTACGAGCAATGCGAGGGAACCAGCAAGGTTAGTCTAGTATTACAGGAACCTTATAATTATCTACGGGTTATGCCGCTGCTATTGGTATATGTTTGTATGCACGTCGCATAAGAACAACATCCTATAGATCCCACAATACGAAAGCACACACTGATAAGACTACACGATGTTATTCATAGAGGCTTTTCTTGACGGTGACTCATCTAAGCGCTAGATGATTTTATTTGTCATAGTTATTGGTTTTGCATTGACTTTGCTCGTACACTTCAAGTCCCGAAAATGAAGCCTTACTGAATGGAAATTCGATATTAAGTAAAAGCATCTAGCATATAGAGCTTGCTACCTGGCTATCTAGATTACTTACTATAGACGGTGAGTATGGTTCTGTAACTTGACGCTATGTTACACTAAGCTCGAGATTATATAATACAACAAGTAGGCTGAGCAAGATAATGAGTTGGTAGAAGGGCTTCGGTGGTACGATGGGCGTGGCTTCGTAGTTGAGTACTCGGATAGATGTAGGATAAAATATCCATCTTCCTCTGCCCTATATCACTTATATATTAAGACATAGAAAATTTTCTGCTGTATCAGACGGAATACCTAACTTCTCGGTGTTCCATAGTATTTTGTTGTGCAGGGAACAATTGAACTTCGGCCTTCAAATAGGAGTAGTCGTGCAGTAGCTATATAGCCAAGGCGGGCTAATCATGGCATTTTTAAACCCACTGCACACAAAGAGTCACACCTAAAAATTTCACTGTAGTACCGTAGTATACCGTCAAGACTCGGTTTGAATCATGTGTTTTTTAGGTCCTGATGCTTGCTATGAGTATATATATACATGGGTTATGTGTATACATCGCGTAGAAGTCTTACTGCCCAGAAGCCTGTCTTTCATACGCTCATTCCCTCATTATTCGTTATCTTAATATTTTCGAAAAAGCTCCGAGGGAAACATCTGCCTCCCAGTAGAGAACCAAAGCGAATAGCAACACCGAGCTGCGTAGGTAGGCTTTGGATCTCACTTGACCTGTATCGTGATGTACGTAGGTGGCCTCGTATAACTCAATATAATAATGAACTTGGATACCATGACGAATAACGACAAGAATGTTAATGCTAAATAAACAATAATGAAATGCTGTTGCTGCGTGTTGCTCTGTCATAATAAATGAGGAATATGACCGGACTCCTATGCAGACCAAACCGACTGGTGTTCAACCTTCCATGATCCCGGCCCTATCCCGGTATCACTGATAACCACAAATAGATTATGCCGGGCTCCATCGTGAGTAATGTCTAATGCGTTACATACATACATAATGAAACAAAGATTATCTAGTAATAGCGCTAACCTAACAGTCGCTATGAATGGAAATAGAGGATAAAACGGGGTATCAGCAAAGAATAGGCATTACTATATCTTCCTCGCATCGAACAGCGTCAAGCTGAGGCTCGTGTCATTATCCCCTATATTGGGTGTTGGCTCGTTGAGAAGCTCCCAACGTCTGAATGCAAAGGGCGTAAGTTTCTCTGGTGGCATCCCTATACCTAGAGTCATGGCTATCTGGCGCCGCTCTGGGTGACCGGGTGGTGGCTTTTCCCGGTGGGCTAGCATGAAGGTCTCTGCCGGATCGGGAGAGAAGCTGAATAGATATCTGAGTCGAGGATCGGTGGTATAGTCTTTCACAGCACGAACGCATTGAAGGCGACCTTCCTCGGGTAGGTTGTCGGCAAGAACCAGTGCAATATCGAAGACGCGAGGTCCAAGATGCGATGTCGGGTATTTGTCAAGTTCCAACACGATCCCTGCCAATATAACGAGGACACGGGCACGCGTGTCGCCACCTGGGAGCTTCGAAGGATCTACAGCGACTGAAAACTGAGAAGCTTGAAGAGCTAGATATGATAGAAGTAGGGGAAGCCAGTGGGTAAGCACCGCTGCTTTCAGGGGTGCGCATTCTTCGCTCGAGGAGCCCAGAATCTCCCAAAGATCGGTCAACCTGTCAGCCATCCCACTTGAAAAAGGCGAGAGCTTCGACACTGACGCGCCCCGAATAACCGAATCAACAATTGTAAGCAAGTTCTCTGCCATGTGAATGTCACTCTTGGAGCCGGTATCGTTAAAGGGAAGGCTCTTCACCGAAGGGAATAAATCCAAAAATCGTGCTTCTGCTCGGTTTTTCAAATGCAACGTAATATCGAAGCTTAAATAAGAGAGCATTCCGGTCCACATGATGTTATCTGCTTCAATTGCGTTGTCCATCGCGATTGAAAGCTGTTCGAATTGCGCCTGAAGTCTTTCGGCTCCTTCAGGCGTACTAGGATCGTGAATTGCTAGATTTAGTGAAAGTTTGACCTGACAGAATGGGAGCGTGAATTCATTTGCTAACTCCAAGACCTGCTCGAAAGTCTTCTGTCCACCTCCCAAATGAGGCACTAATAATTTAGTTGTGAGGGCCTCAATAAGCGTTGCTAACTTAGCGTCTGGGCTCTTAAGTGATAATGTCTGACTAGCAGCTTGTGGGTCGATAAGGATTAAGTCTCTGAGGAGATCAAAGAGATGAGACTTGACCTTTTCATCATCAAGAGGCTGTGGTCTGGGAGGTTGTTGGTTTCGAGAGGCCGCGTATTCCGCCAATGACCCACGGACTAAGAGCATCACTTCTTTAGCATACTCGAGGCGTGCTTGGGCCTGGATAATTTGAAATCGATAGCAGTCACCCAGAGTCAAGATCTGGTCTGGAACAAATGGCTTTATTAGCATCTGTAAGATTTCCTGCATGTAAGTAGAGGCTGAGCCCACGGCGTTAGGCTGAGTTTGCGCTCCTTGATGTTGGCTTCTCAGGGCGGTTGCGAGGAGTGTTGTGAGCGAGAGGCAACCGGAGCTGACGAGAAGTGGGTACATCTGAGCGATCGATGCCCGCTTTGTTAGTTTTCGAATGTACTGTACCCAGTCTTTCATCAAAGTATCGAAGTATTGTGTATCAAAAACCCGGAGGCGCGACAATAAAATAGAATAGGGACGTTGTCGTTCGTGCCCTTTAGCCCAGCAGCTTACTAGCTTACGCACAATTGTATGGAAAAGACGCTCCATGGTATGCTTGTCAGCGCTCGTATAATTCGCAAGCTTTTCAATTTGCTCGCCTAGTTCCGTCTCGTCGTCCTGAAGCTGAGTGGCCATGTTATCGGACAGCGGTGATGAAGCATCCACAGCGTTGCTCCGATCTGCCAAATGCAACTCTGCTCGTAGCTGTGATGCCGTTGACTCGAGCCCGGGAATTCGGGGCGCGAGGTTTGCGAGTGAAGCAAGAAGGGGCCGTGCTCCAGCACCTTGTTCTACGCTGATCGTCCTCAGGCGGTCATAGAAGGAATGAAAGAGAGATTTTGCCGAGCCCATCGCGAAGAATATTGGTAAATGGAAACTAAGGGTGTTCACGCAATAGGACAGCGTCTCAACGTTGGAGGAGTGTGTCATATAGCCTAGGGTCGTGTCAAGCATGCTGAAATCTTGAGCAGCCTCCAACAGCGTCACCATATCAAGATATCTCTCGGGCGGCTCGACATACGTTTTCTCTGTCTGGGGCGGCTGAACGAGACTATCGACGAAGTCGGTTGCGAGCCATGAACACACCTCAACCTTGAGGGACCGACTGCTCTGACTAATCTTCCTGGCTAATCTTTTAATGTTCATAGGGGGTTTCTGTAATATTGGGTCGTTGGGCTCAAGAGGAACGGATAATGCGTGTTTGATATGTTTAATCGCCGTCCTGATATCCTCTGCCTCATCTTCGACGGAAAATGCAGCTCTCCGAAGAAGGGAAGCTCGCAAACTCCGCATCGAGTCGTTAAATGAGTGAACGGGAATCTCGACGAGGAGCCTCATAGAACACGGACCATCTGGTTGCGCCCCGGCCGGGTCGCTAAGACCACCTCTTGCGATGAGCCATTGAAGATACCGTGATACAGAAAAGTGGCCCGAGCGAACAAGCTCAGAGACCAGGTGGTAGACGCTATGCTTTCGTGGGGGTTCGCGGAGTGCATCCGCATCTAGAAACCCAAGTATCTCGCCAGTAAGATCGGTATCGAGGTCTGATATTGAGCGGAGGATTGCTACTGCGACATATACCTTGGCGGCGCCAAACCGATAAAGCGATGTGCACCATTCTAGTGTGGTTCGGATGAGGACTGGGGTGTTTTTGGTAGCTTTTCGTATTTGTCCGGGAATATCGTCCTTAAATGGTAGGCGCAGCATGTTGTCGAGGAGTGCAACAAGTGTACTTCGAATAGCTGGCTGTGTTCTGATATTAGAACCAGTTAATGAGTCGATTCGAAAGTCAATATTTTTAAATGCCGCATACGACGATTCTTGGCTCGAGGAAAGAAAGGGTTGTAATGAGTCTCGAAACCGAGACCACGTCGTAGGATGCACAAAACTATCTGGGCTAACCGAGAGCAGGGATTTAACAAGCGACCCAAGCTGAGTGGATAGTGGTAGTAGGATATCTCGGTCTGGACTGTCATATATCTACCTAGGGAGTCAGTATAAGCGCGTGACAAGTTGGTACGGATACTCACGGAGCAGTGATGACCGAGCATAGCGGTAACTAGTCGCCGGCCATGCCGCCGGAGCTTGAGCATGTCTTTCCAGTATATCTGAACTAACAGCAGCCAAATAGGTAACCTGGCTTCAGTGCTGCTCTCCAAGCTGGCAATCAGCCATTCCATATAGTGGTCACGGTCGAGGAGATGCTCAGCATAGAGGTGAGTAGCAAGGCGAATGCTAAACATGGTCAGTAGAAAACACACATAGAAGGGCAATCGATAACCACTACTCACGCATACGTGACCTTGGCTTTCCAGTCCGGTTCGGTAAATGAGTTGATGATAGCCTCGATGAACTGCTCTACGCATAGAGTCCAGTCTCGGATCCATTTCACCTCGCCACCCATGACAAATGTGTTGTTGACTCCTTTTCGCTTGAAAGCCCTAATTTCATTGGCCCCTACACACTTCGCAAGCCAAACAGCTCGATCAGTTGGCACATTCTTGTTGAGACACTGGTCGAGCAGAACACGGCCCCGGATACCATGGGGAATGGTTCTACTGAGCCGACGGAGGGGGATGGTGGAGTTGGCAAGATCTTTCAGCCAGACCTCTCTCTTGGTATCAGTAAGAGTGACGCGGGGCGGTGGTTTGAAGGTAGAAGGTGACGTGATTTGGCCAATGTGTCGCCGGTGATTCAAGATACCGGTGAAGATAGTTGATAGTGTGTGTAGGCCGCTCTTATGCTTCAAAGCAGGAAACAGCGCAGCCTTTGCGGAGGCGGCCTCTTGACTCTGTTGCGGCGGGGCCTTATCGAAGTAGCCAATGCGGATGATGCTGTCGGAGAACTGGTCTTCGGGATGTCCCCCACGCCAGGGGGAGAAGTCGGCATAGCCTGGAACTATATCAGCATCTCGTTGGGAACGGCCTTTGTGTTTCCTGATCCTACCACTCGGCGCTTGCTTCCCCATGTTGGAATATCGGGGGGCCTCAGCAGGCGTTTCAAGCACGAAGGGCTTCGGGCGAACATCTTTCTTGACGGGCGCGTTGACAGGCGGCGGCTGGGGCCGCTTGGCTGGTACGGCGAACCGGGCTCGGCGCGGAGGCATGGGGAGAGGAGCCGAGTCCCCGTCGACGGTGTAGCATCTCGAGGTTTGCGGACTCATGTCGCCGAGGTCAGGGGCCTCGGCCATGGCCATGATGCGCGACGGGGTGAAGACCTTGTTGGCGGACAAGGGATCGGTGTTTTGAGGCGACTCGACGAAGCCTGCGTGGTCGATGCCATCGTTGGCCAGCTCCAGCTTGAGTCGGGATCCCCCCCTCCTCGGGGTCGTGCCATATCGGGTTTGCGCTCCATCACCGCCGACGCCGTCGACGCCTTGCTCGTTGCTGAAACTATCGGACCGTCGTATCGGGGACTGGGGAGCGTACTGCTGGGACAGCGAGCGCTGAGAAACGGGTCTCTGCGACAACCCCGAGCCGCCTATTCTCTGAGGCTGTCGCTGAGGGATGGCCAAAGGGGGGCGGGAGGTCATCGCGGACTCTGGGAGGCTAAGTGCGCCATATCTTCACTGCGATGGGAGCTCAAATACGAGGCCGAGGGTGTGGCCGGGACGAAACGGACGAGGTGGCGGAAGCGGACGATCGAGGGTTGAGGCCGGAGACGAAGGCAATGGTTGGAGCGAAGCAGGCGAAGTATGTAAACTGGGAAACGAAGCCGGCGAAGCGAGGTGGTCAATAAGGGACAAGGACAAGACAGAGGCGTGATCTACGTAACAGGAACCAGCCGGTGTCGTGACCGCGGTGTCTGCCTCTGCTGTGTCGGGGTGGCAATGAGGTATGTAGGTTGGAGGGTGTCGTGAGAGCCGTGCTCATGGTTGGAGGGAATACGCTATGCTGGTGGTCAACGGCTGTGGTCTGGAGACTAGAGAGGGTCCAACGAGGCTTGGGGATGGACGGCCAGGTACCTAAGTTTCCCTGTACTAGTAATAGGCCGCACCTAGCACTATAAGCATTCAATAGTACCTGGTAGGGTAGGAGGTACCTACGCATACAGTGCTGCCACATGTACAGTCTGGGATCTTACGTACGGTGCAGAGAGCATACCTACCTACTTACCCAAAGCACCTACAGAGTAGCCTGAGTACCTACATAATATACCTAGGTACGTACTTATAATAAATCGGAATCGAATAGCACGGGATAAAGCATAGAATACCTACATACTTTATCCTAGGACGAGGTTGTTAGTTACGGTCGTTACCTTTCATTGCCCACATGTACGCAGTGGCTACACTGCAGTGGGTTGATATTTTTACGTACATATGCACAGTGTATATAGATACTCCTAACGCACGGTATCCAGCAATAAAACAACGCAGCAGAAGTGTAGGTGGAATTCGCCGTAATCTGGGCTAGTTGGGCTTAGCGTGATCTGCATTACTCCGAGTCTTGATAGGTGGTGCGCGCATGGGACTGTGTCGGGAATTCCACGTACCTAGGTAGTAAAGGGATGCGATGGGGTGCGAACTGTCGGAACCGCGGGATAAGAGGATGGGAGCCGGTACCAAAATTAAGTACCTAACTACATACCTATGTAGGTACTTACTTACACTATCTACAGTGGGCACTATACATTGTACTGTACGCTATTGTACATACCTTACATACATACCTCCACTGTTCTGGGGGCTCTGTTGCAGCTGCGCAGGCGCATCAGCCAAGTAGTAATGTTCCTGTCTTTCCGACAGGTATGCCACTGCCAAGTACCCACGTAATGATTGATCATTAGGCACTATTCCAGGAGGTAGGGATGTAATCGTAGTATAGCCTGGACAAGTACTTAGGTAGTCTAAGTACGCATATGTAGATACATAGTAGGTAAGGTTTATATATGCTATCACCCCAAGCTCTGGGCATCCGTTCGATAAAATCACTAGTTCCATGTACAGAGTATGTATCCCGCTTTTTTTAATGGGTTACAACGAACGGTAGTAGCGCGCGTGATAGGTAGATGGGTAGGAGTTATTGGCAAGTATGTACAGAATAGATAGGCACTTATGCAAATCGAGAATGACACCCAACTCAACCCGCCAATTGTTAAACAAACAAACAAACAAACAACGTCCACTTTGCAAATTCGCCTCGCCGATAAGAAGACCTGGAAGATCCCGAAACAGGGGCCTTGTGTAACTAGGTTGGTAATTCCGATTCGATAGGCATTTTGTCCAGAACTCCCGATGCGTATGCGTATGCATTTGCCATAGATTCCATGGTTACATATGTAGGTAGGTAGGTAGGTAGGTAGATGTAGGCAGTCAACAACATGAATCTCGGCCTTTGGCGAAGCGCAGATGTGTAGTCGTCTATGTAGGCTATGTACATACTCTGTACCGTAGCCTAGAACCGGAGATATACGATTTGTAGCCTAATCATCACGTCACCCGAGTCGTCGTCGAAAGGTGGAGGAGAGAGATCTAAGACACCTACATGTATGTGTATTTCAGGACGTTACCAGCTCCCCGTAACAGGCAAAGACCTACCTAGGTGTATCTAACTACAACTACATAATATAAAACTCTAAAGTGGCTCCTTTTTCAGATCAATAGTGTCACCGATTCGGGAAGAGTGTTACCTTATTGGGTAATTGGGCTAAAATATGTTACCTGAATAGTTCTGTATACCCCATGATCGTGGCCTGGTGCAAGGAATAGTAATCGTCAATATTCCCGGCTCCACGTTGTAAGGCACATGTATGGACATACGTTAGGTACGTAGTAGTAGACGTAGCCACCCTAGGGCCTGTGTGTATGTGCTCTACTTCTAGATAGATTTCAATTTCATCCTGGTACCCAACTCGTAATCAAGTCGTTTTCCTATTCTTCTCTCCCCCTCTTCTGCCCTCTCTCTTTTATGTGATATAAGTTTTTGATATGTAAGACTTCTTCTGTACAATATATATGTACCTAGATTGTGTTCTCCGTAGATATGTAGGTAGTTATTTGGAGCCTATGGCCCCATGTCCGCTTCGGGAATGTCAATAGGGTGCGACGTGTGACGTGACGTGATGTGACATATCAGGTACCTAACGCAGTAGAGTCGATGTCCAGTAACGTACGGTAGGTACCTCTGAGATAGGCCAACCTGAGCCACGCCGCTTTTAGCCTGAGCGCTGTCCTGAACAAGACCCGTTTTTTCATAACCCTGTATGAACAAAAGCTTGCATAATTTCTAATACACATATTATCGTAATTGCACAGAAACAAAGACGGTTTATTGTAAAACGAATTTTAGTATGCATTTCAGGACGGTCTGTACGAGCGACTTCCTAGGAAGTCGCTCTACAAACGAAGTCGAACATAACAGGGAAGATAGTTGCAAGCAATCCAGTTGTCACCCTTAAACGCCAGACTATGTTTAGCGACACTGGCAACGCTATATCTCGGCCTATAAAGGGATTTTCTATTAGTGGTGGTGCTGTGATACTAGCTAGCACTTATATTGTGCGCTGTTGTTTACACGTATTCTAGCATAGCTATTAACTAGCCTAACTATTTACTTTTTCTCTACTTGTATATAAGTCGGCGTTTCCAATCACTTGCGATTTATTAGGTTGCGATGTTTAGCATACAAATTGATGTTCGTTATCTTTTAACGATTAGACTAAACCTATAGATCTACTACTGCTGCTACTAATAGATCATTGATCATTCTGGGCCTCGCACAGGATGTCTCTTATCTTTTTATACAGCGTTATATTTTCTTTCTTCTAACTTTTACCGTTACGAATTACTATATCGCGCAACTTGACAAGCCAAGGAATTAACGGCTGATAGAGCGAGACCGCATGCTAGGCGGGAGAGGGGCGCCAATTTGACTGGCTGAGCGTTTAGAGCCCATAGAACTCATGCATAATTAAGAAGACCAGGCTAAGCGCCTAGTATCCGCCTTATAGGACTGTCGATTATACGGCGGTCTGTTATACTATCTCGGTTTAATATTGATATATTGCTAGCAATCCGACCTGATTATAGTAGGGTGGAAGCTAAGCGACTTGTCGTTCCTCCAAACAAAGCCAAGGATGGTCGACACAAATAGCCGCCCTTCCTTATGAGTGTCGGATTCCCAGAGCCGCATCCAACATCTGCACAGGTTAAAGGCCAGAACAAAACGGCAAGTGGGTTGAGTAATAAATACCTCTTTCAAATACCTTCTTAAAATAAGCCGCGCCTTAAAGTCTGTGTCTTCTTAAGGATTACGTTTTAGCTCCCCAAATATCAAAATATATAACCAGTCGGATTTAATGTGTTCATTGGCCTTCGGGTCGTTTATAAAGCCAATATCTAGCTTCTACTTCGAGACTGAGTTACCGAGTAAGTTTATCGGACTGGGCCAGCGGCTTCCGCACCGTTCTCAGCCTCTAGTTCTCTCCCCATTAGGTGCTTCACTCACACAAGCCGGCTAGCTAGGAAAGGACATTGTCCTGGTTCGCGTCCCCCGGCCATCCAGTCCAGCAACCTTCTTGAAAGCATGGCGGCATCTTATTAATGCATTTCTAGAAGATCTCCGCAGATACCATCGCAAAGTTTAGGATATTACCGAAAAGGGCTTTGTAAAAATCTGGAACATTGACGTACATCACGCCAAGTTTATTTCCAAGTACTTTGTCTATATTAACGCGAAGTTCAGAGGAATTCATAACGCTGCTTATCTTATATACCAATAGTGCTTGTAGAAAAGAGGAGACTGGCTTTCGCGGAGGGGTAGATTCGGTAATAGTGTAATAGACTTGTTCTTAGATTTCGACATTGGATCAGTGGAGGTCAGCAAGGACGGCGGATAACAGAGGGTTGACTTAGCTAAAAGGGATAGTGTTAGAAGTAACCCCTTAAATAAGCGTCTTGCCGACGCTTGACTGAGATGATAGGAGGAGCTTCTGGATGGTTCAGGAATACGGGAAGAAGTGCAAGCAGGTTGTTTTGAAGATTTGGACACGTTAGAAGAATGTTCAGGTTTAAGGTGAGTAGCGGTTGGCGCTTACTTTGGCAGCTAAGAGTCTCAAGTTCTATTTGAGTTGGAGCAATTTTAGACAATAAAGCACGTGTTACGTCAAGAGATGCACTAAGAGGGTTATTTTGAATGATTTCGAGTTAGCGTTGGTTTATTGTAGCAAAGCTTAATAGAAAGCCGGCAAGGCGCGTTCTATACACGATTAATAATATTTACGTTATTGCCGATAAGTGCATAAAATAATAGAATGTTTAATTAGAGGTTATCTTCTATGTCCTGCCATTTGGACCTTATGCAACTGACTTCCTAGGAAGTTGCTCTAGTTGGGGCAGCTGCTAAAGCTATGCAGCCAGCTATGATGGATCATCTATATGAAGGGTTGCCCAAACGGTATCTCTTCGCCAGTTACTTGCACAGAAAAAACCCCCTGTATAACGGGTCCCGAGAGCTTTGTAGGGAGGGCCATATGCACATTATCCGACAAACGATTTTTTTTTTACTTTTTCGTTTTTTGTTTTTCGATTTCAGTTTTCAGTTTTTTCAAAAAAACATAAACTAACGCTTTTATATAATAAAATATTAAAATAAATCATATATTTATTAGTTTTAATATTATAATTAAATATAGCTAATTTAATTAAAATAAAAGTATAAGCGACTTGCGGTCGCGCTTTAACTACTAAGCAGCGGGATCGCGTACGCAGAGCTACCTGCTTTTTTATAATTGACCTGACTGACCTAGTTGACCTAACCAGACCTGACTGAACTGGTTGATTTAGTTGACCTGACTGGACCTGACTGACCTGACTGACCTGACTGGGCCTGATTAACCTGATTGACCTGATTGACCTGACTAGACCTGACTAAACTGGTTGATCTAGGTTAACTAGGTCAGTCAGGTCAACCAGGTCAGTTAGGTCCAGTTAAGTCAGGTTTAGTCAAGTCAGTCAAATTAATCAGGTCAGTTAGGTCAGTTAAATCAATCAGGTCAATCAAGTCCAGTCAAGTCAGTTAGGTCTAGTCAGGTCCAGTCAGGTCCAGTCAGGTCAACTAAATCAACCAGTTCAGTCAGGTCTGGTTAGGTCAACTAGGTCAGTCAGGTCAGTCAGGTCAATTATAAAAAAGCAGGTGGCCCTACGCAGTCAAAGCGCGATTGTAAGTACAGGTCGTACAGCTGTACTTAAGTAAGCTAAAGTCAGTATGCTTTTAACGCAGGAGCTTAAATTATACTTATATATTAATTGAGTTAGCTAGATATAACTGCTGCTTTAAAAATAATAAATAATATTAATGGTTTATTATATAAAAGCGTCAATTTATATTGTTAAAAAACTAAAAACTGAAAACGAAAAACAAAAAAACGAAAAAGCAAAAAAGAAAATCGTTTGTCGGATAATGTGGACGGTGGGCCAGGTATACCAATACCGACAAAACTAAAACAACATCAAAAATACTGAATTTGCCCCACTTGTATGTCGGTCGACTAAGTACCTACTGCGTACGATTGCTAGGTCACTTTAACAGTAATAACAATGATAGCAATAATAACAACATTAATAACAATGATAGCAATAACAATTATTTTTTTGCTATTTTTTTTTTTTTTTTTTTTTTTTTTTACTAAAAAGAAAGCGTTGAAAACTGAGTTGCTGTTCTGGTTGTACAGCGCTGCAGGCGTACCGACCGAAGTTATTGTAGCCTGTAGTCGTATAACCTGCAGTCACGCTTTAACTGCACAGCGATCAAAAAACAGAGCTATTTGCCTTTTTACATTAAATAAATATTATTATTTTATTTATATAATAAAAATAATAAAACTTTAAAATCTAGTATTATATTTTTATATAATAATATATATATTTACTTAATTGATTTATTGCTTTGTATGCTATTTGCAAATTTAAAAACTGAAAACTAAAAACTAAAAACGAAAGTGGAAAAAAAATAGTTTTGTCGGTATTGGTATACCTGGCCCTCCCTAAATGTGCATATGGCCCACCGTCGCCTTGCCTAGCGCGTAGGTATAGTTCGTATTGTCCGGGGGTAGCATTGTACTAACCACTACCGATGTGTGCGTGGATATATGGGTCTGACCCTAGTAGGTCATGTGACAGGTTGCCTATATCTGTAACCTCTTGAGCTATCTTGAACAACATATGCCAGCTGCGCTAATAAAGAGGCCTTGATAAGCGAACGGCTTCTTGTTTGCGCGCTCTTTTTCTTTCTATTTCACTGAACGCCCCTATTGACGGGCTATGGACGGCGTTAAGGACCGCCGCCGGCATTTGTGTTCATCTCGGCATAGTCCCGCAATCCGGGCTCGGCGGCTCACGACGCCAATGATATCGACCACCATGCCTCACTTGAGGTCGGACTCGAGGAAACCCTAGTCGGCGACAGTATGCCACGTCTCCGCGTCCATAGCTGGCTGCTCGGCATGTGCTTCTTTGATGAATGCCCGCGTATAAAAGTAGTGTTGCTACAAGTAGTCAAGCCGTAAAAGGAGAAGTTAGGATAGAGAAGGTCAAAAAGAATGGTCACACCTAGACCCTCTTTGCGTCTGAGCGCACCGAAGCAAGCGACAAAGTCTTTAACCGTCAAGACTCGGAGGTCGGGAAGAGGTTGTGTCTGGTATCACCTACACGAAAACTAACCAGCGTTAACAAGCAATTATAAGAGAACATAAGTTTCAACACCGTTATCTCATCTTCATATTCTACTCCTGATTACTACTCGATATAGTCACAATACAGCAGTACCGTATTCTCGGGTCTTGAATACTCGTACAGACTCGTACTCGGTTCTTGATCCCCAATTCAAAGTTCAAATTTCAAATAGAATTTGACGTACCCGCTTTATGTGCCCACGCGAAGGACCAGGGGCCTGCCACCTGCCCCGTTGTATCTCGTGCTCAACCAGAGAAAATTCTTGGCCTCTTCCGCGGCATTCCTAAACCAGGTCCAGGTGAGTTATTGATAAGTACTTGGCCTGACGATGGCGGCACTATTGCCAAACCACTGGGATGGTCAACATAGATGACATCAGTGCGGTTAATTTCCTCTTTCAACTTACTGCAACTCGCTGTGGGGTGAATTAGAAGTAATTGCTTCGTCTCTGAGAGGATACTCAGAGTTGATACTCATTGCTAGCCGGAGATAGGCAGATTCTCTAAACTCACCTAACAATACCATACCGGCGAAGGACGCTGCTCAGGCTGCTCATGGGTGAATCACAAATATTGGTTACTACATACATGCTCGGGAGGCAAAATACAGAACGTTAGTCGCGAGTCATGACCTACGACACTAGGAATAAGCTAGATTAGGTGAGCAAACCGCCCCCGGTACCGAGAGTAACCTATAGAATAAATCAAGAGTATATCTAGTCGTTCTGTACCCTGGCTAGACTCGGGCAGAAATGCAGGATCGTGTATAATGGGCCCTTACAAACGGCGCGGTCTGGGTAACGAGTGACATGTTATGGCTTCTTTCTACTCATGAAGTACAACCACATACTTCGATTGATACTTACTCCGCACTTTACTTTCCCCGCGCTTTCACTTTCTCCGCTTGGATTGCCCAACGCTGTGGATCCCCAACCCCACGAACTACTGCTGCGCTCGCGGGGAAAGTTGCATTGAAGACACAAGCCCTTTCACTAACGTACCAACTAGTTCCCTCAATGGGGCGTCAGGGCCGGCAACGCGAAAGAATCTTCGTGGTGTGAAAATGATGACCGGCAGGAATATTAAAGCCATGCCTCGCCCCGAAATCAAGTCCATCATCATCCATGAGATCTCTCTGAGACGTGGCATCCCCCCCGGACATCTGCACTCACTTCGCCTCCATGGCCTTCCTCTCCGGCCTCGCCTTGGCTTTGGTGCTTTCTCTGTTTCATGGAGTCTTTGCCCAAACCTACAATGAGATCTATCGCCCTCAGTATCATTTTACGCCGGCCAAGAATTGGATGAACGATCCAAACGGTCTCATCCTTCACAATGGCGTCTACCATCTCTACTACCAATATAACCCAGGTGGAACTACTTGGGGGAATATCTCTTGGGGCCACGCTACCAGCACCGATTTGGCACACTGGACTCACCATCCTGTTGCTCTTCTCGCTCGTGGCTACCCAGGCGAGCTCACCGAGGCGTTCTTCACTGGCACCGTAGTCGCCGATCCCCAAAACACAAGCGGCTTTGGTACGAACGGAAAGGTGCCGCTGGTTGCCATGTATACATCCTATGTAAGTCTATGGAGCCCTTGCAGACGGCTGCTTCGACACTTACCACTGTGCCCAGTACCCAACTTCCCAGACTCTGCCCAGCGGAAAGTCCGTTACCGGCGCGCAGCAGGCGCAGTCGATTGCCTACAGTCTAGACGATGGATACACATGGACTACCTACGATGCCGCCAACCCTGTGATTCCAACCCCTCCCGCCCCATATGAAGACCAGTGGCGAGACTTCCGTGACCCATTCGTATTCTGGCACGATGCCACCAAGAAGTGGATCAGCGTAATCTCAGTCGCACAACTCCACAAGCTACTGATCTATACCTCTTCGAACCTCAAGGAGTGGACGTTGGCGAGCGAGTTCGGCCCTGTGAATGCCGTGGGGGGTGTTTGGGAGTGTCCTAGCATCGTTCCCCTTCCTCTGGACGGAGACGAGACCAATATCAAGTGGGTTGCGCAGATCGGACTTAACCCTGGCGGACCCCCCGGAGTGACCGGCTCAGGAACGCAATACATTGTGGGTACCTTCGATGGGACAAGCTTCGTTGCGGACCCCGACCCCCCGTCCCCGGCGCCTACATCCACCGGAGCCACGGCAACCACCACGGCAACCACCACGGCCACTGCCAGCACCACCAACCCTCCCTCCGACTGCAGTGATCCTTGGGGTTTCAATGGTTCTGGTACCTATGCGGACTGTGGCTGGACCGCTACTGGTGGCTTGATCGGGGAAGGGCCAACTCAGGGCACACTGGCAGGACAAAACCCTGTGTCGGGGTATAAGGGCGGTTATGTCAGCACATTCTTGAGCGGAGATGCCACGACTGGGACTCTCACTTCCCCCCCGTTCACCATAAATGACACAAGAATCAACTTTCTCATCGGCGGCGGTAACGCGCCTGGCGTGCAGTGCCTCAACCTGAGGGTCCAAGGCCAAGTTGTACGAACGCAAACAGGCGCTGATGCGGAAACCCTCGTGCCGAAGAGCTGGGATGTCACGGACCTGATGGGTCAAACTGCCGTCATCGAGATTGTGGATCAGAGCACCGGTGGCTGGGGGCATATCCTGGTTGACGAGATTTCCTTCTCCCAAGCATCAGCTGAGCCACACGGGCCCAACTGGATGGATTATGGGCCGGACTTCTATGCTGCTGCCACATTTGGTGGACTGCCGTACCTGAGCCATCTCAACATCGCATGGATGAACAACTGGCAATACGGCGGCGTGATTCCTACTGCTCCTTGGCGCAGCATGATGTCAACTATTCGGAAGATTTCGCTGAAGACAGTCGGCGGCAGGGCAGCACTCATCCAGCAACCCCTGGTGGATGTGGCCCGTCTGCAAACCAAAACGTACTCCAGGTCCTTTGCAACAGTAGCGGAGGGCAATCAGCTCATACCACTTTCCGAGAAAACGCTTGATGTTACCGTGACCTTTTCAGACAGAGCGGCAGTTTCGTCTTCATCGCAGTTTGGCATTATTCTCAGGGCAACGTCCGACCTGGCACAACAGACACGAATTGGCTATGACTTCGGCACGAAGAGACTTTTCGTCGATCGATCAAAATCCGGAAACATCGGCTTCGATGGGACATTCGCCAGCACCTACTATGCTCCTTTGGAGCCCGCCTCCAATGGCAAGGTCACGATGCGCATTCTTCTGGACTGGTCTTCGGTTGAAGTCTTTGGGGGCCAGGGCGAAGTCGCAATCTCCGCTCAAATCTTCCCTCAGAACAACGGAACTGACGCCCGGCTTTTCTCAAGCGGTGGAAGTACAGGTGATGTCACGATTCACGCGAAGATACTTGGCTCAGTTTGGGGTGCACCCGGTGCTCCCCCTACAACATCAAGTACCACTACTAGGACGAGCTCAACCACTACTAGAACTGCCACCACCCTTACCACTACCGTGAGTACCACCAAGGGCACCACCAAGAGCACCACCGTGACTACCACAAAGATCGCCACGGCCATCACCACTGCCAGCACCAGTCTGAGAACGTACCGGTACTGAGTCTACAGCTGTACTGGTCTAGCGCCGTGCTGGTCCTAAGCTTCTTTTCGTACTGGTGCGTAGTCGTTCGAGTTGTACCAAGCCCTATCCGTACCAGTACGCAGTTTCGATCGCTATAGGTCTATGAGGATCTACTTGTGCCAGTATCGGTAAGTTGGAATATATATTATCGATAGACAAAAGGCACTGCGGGGACGCGAGGCGGATCGTTCAGACGTCTAATCAAATCGATCGATCAGTCAATGAATCAATGAATCAATCAATTCATCATCATCATTATTGTCATTATCATCAGCTGGAAAATCCCAATAATGCCGGGCAACCTGCTATCAACGACATAGTCCTAGTGGGCTTTGTTCGCTTGCTTTAGTTGACGGTTAAAACAGGCTGGGACGGTTTTAAAGGCTGGAACCGTTTTAAGAGCTCGAGCCGTTTCAACGTTTATTTCTCTCTGCTCTCTGCATAAAACAATGCATAAATGCACAGTAGCCGTTTCATAGTCAGTCACCTGACTGATAGCTGGCTGAGCCGAGCCTGAGAAAAAGCGGCAAGTGCGCTAAGCCTAGTTCGCTGCATACTTGGCATTTGGTAAAACATAGAACCTTAAGGTAGCATGCGCAAGCTTATACATCGGTTGGTTAGGTAAGCAAACGCCCTCGGGCCATCCGGCCACTTGATCATTTTACCCAGATCTAATCGGGCGAACGAGCACATGGCAATTACAGAACTGTATTATTTATTACCCACCCCCTGTCTCGGGGATGACATGTCCTGAATCGCATCTCGGCAACTCGCTGACCAACCGCCTCTGCGGCTTGTATCCGTATGCGTATGCGTATTTGTGGTTTTTGTTTTGTTTTTTTTTGTTTTGTTTTATTCTTTTACGGGAGGTTGTTCTTTTGCGGTAGTGAATGAATGATAAATGGGTGGCTAATACGACGGAGGGCTTTCACTCGCTTGCCACTTTGTGTGTGCTGACACACATACATGCCGAGAATGTTTCGGTTGCCGATGCACTTGTCCAACCCGTGCCTCTTTTCGCTCGTCTCCCCTCCTGTGAGGCCTTTTGTTGATAGGTCTCGTCGCTCGGGTACCTCGACAGTTGAAAAATACCATTACTGTTAAAAACGCTCATTGGCTTGAGGTCTGCCGCCTTTCCGCCGGCCCTGATGATGCATCCTCCTCTTCAGTAAAGGTCGACTCAAGATGAAGATCATGTACTGTTCTGTAGACCGTCCTGGCAGCCCGTGCCTCTGGTTCGCCTGATCAGCTGTGAACCGGCACCCGGCGGCGCTATGTGCGGCACGCTCCCACAGACCCTCGTTCCGCGATGCCTGTCTCACATGAGTGTGACGCTCTTGGTCTCTCCTAAACGAGCTCTGGATAGATGCTACCTCTGGCTGACGAACTGCAGATTCCGACTTAAACGACGTGATCCGCTTAGAGAAAAAGGAGGAGTATGCTACGGTCTACACGGGGGATTCGGTAGGATCGATTGGATCTGGAAATAGTCGTGCAGCCGTACAAGGTTGTGAACTGTAATCTATAATCGATCGCTGTGCCCCATTCCTCCAGGTCTCACTGCAGCATAGACATAGATAGCATGGAGATGCCGAGGAGCGGCGACCCCTGGGACTCGAAGGATGCCTCACGCAAAAGAAACCGATTACTTATTTATATACGCCATCTATCTAACGTAACGTACGTATATACTTGATCAGTGAGCACATACCTACTACGTACGCATACCCCAACCGCTTGGTCCTTGGCATGTGTTGCGGTATCTTTTTCTTTCAAGTCCTAGAACCCTACGTATAAGTAGACAGCTTCATATGTATTGCCGGGGGCATATTCTGTCTGTGCATATCGGCCGAGTTTGACATACACCAAACAATTCGAAAGCGTGATAATATCAGAGGGTCCAAGAGCCAAACGCGCTATGTAGTGCGACTGTAGCGCACGAGCATTGGAAACTGTGCAACTGAATGCTATCTACTGCGTAAGTATCTATCTACTCTGTAAGTATGCGTAGTCTATTTAACCCCGCTGTGGCTTCAAACTGCAACCTTGCCAGCTGCTTGAATGAGGCGTAAACTCGCACTGTATAGAGCATATAGCGACACTGTATAAAGTACTCCGTAGAGCCTATCTAAGGCAATCCTCGCCTAGCGCAGGCGGCGTCAGTGTGGGCCGCCGACCGCCGACTGACAATATCGCAACGACAACGGATTACCTAAGACATCGCTAGCACTCTACGACACCACCCCCTTTGCGATCAGCCGCCTGCCGACCTCAAGTTGACGCCGAAGTCGCAATCCTCTCCTTTCAAGTCCCCGGGCACACGCAGAAGAAACTGAAAGTCGATTACTGCTGCTGCTGCTGCTGCAAACCCGGATACCATGGCGTCAAAGAAGGACATGCGACGACCGGACCTGAGTAAGAAAGACAACCAGGCCAGACCACCTCTTTGCCCGTGTCGCATCACAGCGCACCGCGCCGCATTGCGCGCACTGCATCGCGGGAGCCTGAACCGGGATCCCTCATAGCCCGACCCAGAAAAAGACGAAGCTAACGCGCTCCGCCCCGTGCCAACAGTCGTCCCGTACCAGGAGCCTCCCGCGGCCAAATCAGGCGAGAGCCCCGAGTTCTCCTCGACGTTATCGTCCACGATGCCCATGGCCGCCATCTTCACGCGCAACAAGTACATAGGCTGGTATGTCTAACCCTCTGGTTCGCCGAAAGGAAGAGGGAGAGGAGAGGGAGAGAGGGGGGAGGAAGACCGAAAGAGGCAAAGCAGGCGACAGATATACCATCTACATTGCAGATCTCCAAGCTAACATGCCCACCCCCTTCTGCAGGGCCGCCGTCGTCTTCAGCATGCAAAGCTGGCTCGGCGAGAGCGAGGCGACGACGCAGACCACGAGTACGCCCGGCTACTTCAGCGTGGGCATGTCAGGTACGCGAAGAAGACCGCCCTACGACTCATAACACTTCAATCCCTTCTCCATCGACTTCCTCTAAACCCCTGTCCCACATCTCCAGCCCGCCCGACCTCTAACCGCAAATCGTCTCAACAGTTATGGCCCTTCTCGTGACCTACCTCCCCATATTCATGCCCCCGGTACCTGGGCAAGCCCAACCCGCCGCCCCCACCGCCTAGGCGACGAACTGCTACCCGGAACCCTCTCTCTTTCCATGATCATCGTCTGGCCGTTATTAAACCCGGTATAAAAATAATATTTGATAAAAGGAGTCGGCAGTGTCGAATAACCCAGTACATAACCATCCGAAACTTACGACGTGGGGAAGTTGCGAAGACAGCAAAAGGGGGCAGGAGAACAAGCGCTCTGGATGACGGACGATGCCATCGTAAAGAAGCGCATGGCATCTCGCAGCTTGGCCAGGCTCTAGATCGGGCTAGGAGCAATAGACAACTGGACGGGGTGTAACAAAACTACGTAGTCTCAAAATAATAGAGAAATCGTATGCGAAGCGACCATACATGAACACTATTTCGAGGGCCCACAGCATTTCCCATGCATCTCCCCAGTCATAAGGTGGGAGTAGGACTAGGTACCTGGCATAGGCAATACATCATAAAGATATCTCCTTTTAAACCCCCCCAAAAAAGGGGGAGTAGTTCCATGTTCCATGTGCCGTCTGTCTTTTTGTTTGTTGCCCAGCCAACTCCAGACAAGATGCGACCTACACCCTACGCCCTACGCCATCCCAGTTTTCACCACGGGCGCGGAAAAGCAAGCAGAATATCGCCCACCTTCCGTAACATGACCCTCAGTACCGAATCATACACCTTTCCCTGTCGCTCTAGTCCCTGACAAAACCCCCTGAGCGACGGCACGTGCTCTACCGAATTACGGGTGACTCTAGTTTCTAGCGATCCTCACGGTTATAATTACCCTGTCATTGCATGCTGGCTGTTCATGGAAACAAGTCCAGTGTTCCCCTGTCCCCGCCTAGTCCTCGTCAAAAATCTGATACGTATTCTGCAGTATCGTATCTACGGCACGGACCTGCCAAGCGGCATCCGCGATATTGCTGCCTGGCGCCGTGCCCATGAGTGTAGGTCCGAAGACGATGGCTAGATTCTGAGAATTCATGCGGTTGACGGCGCTATTGTCCATGACCCTGTACAAGTGCAATGTCAGGGCGCGCAAGGTGGCATAGTTGGGGTCCGGAAGACCATTGATGATAGCATGCATGCTATCTCTGCGCACCGTGTCATCATCGTGTTTAGCTGCTTCAATGAATGCTGAGTAGTTTTCCGACGTAAGAAGGGGATCCGGGAGATCGCGGAGGAACTGCTTCAGTAGGCCGGCAACACTATTGACGTCGTGGAAGAAGTTCTCAGGGTTGCGGAAGTCCAGGATATGGGATTCTTGATCTATATAGAGAGTTAATCAACTGACCCAGGAGAAGAAGAAAAATAGCAGGTAATAGGGGGGGTAAGATAGACGAACCGGTGTCAAACAGATTCTTCAGCCTGCTCACATGCGTTGCCGATCCAGACAGGCGGTAAATGCCTTCTACGGCAAGACCATACAAATCAACTGCCTGTATACACTGGTGCATCACCATGGGGACAGCGAACTGGTCTCGCTCGTACAATCGCCCTAGAGAAACGCCGAACACTTGCTTGCCACCTGCGCTAGGATTGTGAAATGTCTTGGGAGGGGACGCTGAGCGGTCAGCCAATTCCTGTGGGGGCGGCACCGCAAAGACACTGGCACCTCCTTGTGGGGGAGATCGTGCCCGTGCCGGTTGGGTCTGAAAGGAGAGTGCGCCTAACTGCGGGGGGCCACTCTGACCGGTCAAAGGACTACTTATATTGCCATTGAATCGCGACGGCTGAGGAAGCGCGTGGGTCGAATTCCGTGCGCTGTATGTCTGCTGTGGTTGTACATTAGACTGATTGAGCATGGCTCCGTGGCTGTAGCTTCTCTCGTGTCCCAGTCCCGACGATGGCCGTTGACCGGCCGATATCGAGTGGGGAAGGAAAGGTTGCGCTGGACTACCCTGACCCAGAGAAGGTGCCGTGTCGAAGGTACCCGTGCGGCCCAATGAGCTGGCGGGTGGCATCTGGGTCTGGAGAGGCGGCAAGGTTTGGCCTTGTGGTTGCTGTTGGGATTGTGGCCTCACGGGCTGCTGGTGTATCTGTGCCATTTGGCTTACAGACGTATTATGTTGAGGATTGAGAACCTATACTTGTCAACATGCGAGATTCACCGAGCGCCGAGCAAGTGGAAGGCATACCGGATTGCGCTCATATTTGGGCTCGGAGGTGGTTGGTGGTAGCTTGGAGTGATAGCTCGTTATATAGTCTTCGAGATCCTTTTTGTTATCTATGGCGTGAATAACCTCCTTGAGGCTGTGCGAGTATTGGCCTAGAGATGTAGCACTCTTCAATGGACTAATAACAAGCCCATTGCTCAGGAGCAGTTTCTCGTTGAAAGATGCTGCCCGTGTGTGGTTAGTTGTAGATTTCGAGTGCAAGATGGAGCGACTCCTCTCACTCACCAAACTTCTGCAATTGTAACGTTGTGCCGGAGTCGCATTCCCTTATGAGGTCCTGTAGGGCTTTAATCGCTTCCGGGCGAGTGTTCAACTCCATGTTAGCCTTTTCCGACTGGTATGTTTGCACTTTGCCCATATAATCGGTGTCCGCAGCCTGGGTCTTGCGTAGAAGGTCCTCTTCTTGCTGGGCAGCGGACTTGGGGCCTTTGATGCCGAAAACTCGAGGACCCTGTCTGGCCTCGCCGGTCCTCACGCGGTCGTACTCGTCTGCCAAAGCGTCATACTTGGCCTTCGACTTGCGCATGGCCGACTCGATATCGACCAGGCGCTGCTCAGCAGATAGGCCGTTCTGCTTCCACCCTTTCCGATGCTTCTCGGCCACGGCAGCGACCTCGAGGAGATCCTCGTGCATCTGATGCAGCGAGAGGGCAAACTGACCGCCGTTCTCAGCCATGCGGTCGTGTATGGCCAGCATCTCCTCGTACGACTTGGCAAATGTCCCCTGTCGGTGGTCGCCATGGTGTATGCTGTCCTGGTTCAGTTTGCAGAGCTTCTTCATGCCTCTCGCATGTTCGTCTTCCAGGACGGATCGTTTCTTGAGGAAGATGGCAAACTCCTGCGTGTGTGCCAAGTCAGTAACGACATACTTAACCGAGCAAAAGATTGCGAGAGACTCTGCATGTATCTGGCATGGCTAGCTCACCTTGGCCGAGGCGATGCTCTGCTTCAGGCGGTTGAGCAGAGTTATTATGCCAATCTATCACGGCGGTCAGCTGTAGTCAGGGTTGGAGGCGCGGGGCTTTGCCAGGAAGCGCGCGTACTTCGGAGCCCAAGACATCTTGGACTCGCTGGGGGGCATCGAACTTTGCGCCGTCGGGAAGAGCAGACGGACTCATCTCAATGCCACCGGCTCCGGGTCCGGGTCCAGCTCCAGCTCCAGCTCCAGCTCCAGCTACGAATGTGGTTGAGGTTTCAGGTCTTGGCCCATTGGCAGTAGCAGCGGCAGCGGCAGCGGCACCGTTTTCGGGGGAAGGGCTGGGAATGTGGCGGGGTGACATGCTGGCCGGTCGTTCGTAGTCGGGCTGCGAAGGCGACGGCTTGTCGAGGGAAGTCCGGCTGAAGTCTGCCATGGCGGGAGTGGTCGTGGGCGCGGGTGTGGGCGTAGGACGTGGGCGTGGGCGGACCGGGTTAGATAGATATCGACGAAGGTTTGGGTAGGCAGGGAATGATCGGCAAAGGCCCCAGAGGTTATCTCGCATGAACCCTCAACTCAATACGTGCGATCGCAGAGAGTGTGAAACGTGTGACCGGTGCAACTGCGTCCGCTGTTCATGCGAAGCCGGACCTCGAGCTTTGGAAGTGTAGTTGTCTGTCTGTCTGTCTGTCTGTCTGTCTGTCTGTCTGTCTGTCTGTCTGTGTTTCTGTATTTCTATATTTCTGTCTATCTTGGATTTTGGATTTGGGGGTTTTCGGGATAGAGCTTGCGAATACGGCTGGGTGGGATGTCTGGCCTTGGGATGTTCCTCGGGGTGTTTTTTGATACCTAGGACCTAGGATTTGGAGGTGCTGTACGCCTGAGTTTCAGTAGGAGTCGGTACCTAAGATAATCAAGCAATCCGGTAAATTAGTAGGTAGCCTATTAATAGTCATGATACTCTGTACGTCGGCGAATTAGGTACCAAACCAAAGTGTCATGCAACTAGCTGTGATTGCGACAGTGAGTTGCCGTCTCCGTTAATGTGTGTAGTGTATATGCAGTTAATACCTAAGCCGGCACTATTAGGTCAGGCCAGGCCAGGCAATCCCATTCATGAATGAGGCTACCTAGCAAACGGGCCAATCATGTTGGGGCACCGACCTTGAATGTGGTTACTCACCATAGCAAGAGTGGCTGCAGTGGGTATAGGTATTGTGTATTCTGTACCTACATAATGTACGGAATAGGCCGTATAAGTGATGAGTGGCCACCTCGCGTATAGAATACCTACTCCGGACCGATTTTCAGCATCTGGTAGATAGGTAGTGCTGTAGTGCATACAGTACCTAGGTACGCATATCGGTGATACCTATACTTACGCATCGGGAGTATCTAGCGAATATGCAAAGGTGTCGAGGTCACATCACCGAGCAGAATACCTCCAAATATTGATGCTTGTTCCTCAGACAGATTCCTCGTTGAGAACAATGCACGCATACCAACAGATCACTCTTTGAAACAATGACCCAGTTTAGTAACTCTGAGCTCCCACTCGCGAGTTGCTTGCACAACCAACTTGACGACATACTCCTCGCTAAGCCCGGGTAGCTGGTCTTCCTTCATCCCAACAATACGCTTATAGCCATGCTCGTGGCACAGCACTCGATACCTCCCGAGACCATGGCGCTATTTACCTCGCGTTTTCTAGGTGTGCGATCAAAAAGAAAGAGAAAGAGAAAGAAGAGGAGACAAGGACCATCAGGTATAATCCTAGGTATCACACTTCGGGGAGATGCAGGGTATTTCACGAACCACACGAAACTTGCCCGGCATCCCTTGCCCCCACGGGGCACTTCGGCGTTGTACAGTACCTGGAGAAAGAATATTGTAACCACATTGATATTCTGTACTACAAAGACATTATTACTTACGTACTCATTTTCGCATCCCCAGGGATGCGTGCTCGCATATAGTAGCCACATGCGGGAATCTAACCGACATTTTCCCTTGGTCAGCTTCTCTGACTGTAATACCACAGCCATAAAAAGAGGCATGATAAATAAGAATTGACATTCTAATATACAGATTTGCCTGCAAAATAGCGCTTATGTATGCATATAATTCTCTTTTGGCAAACTAAAAATTGGATTGGTGCAGGCCAATGTGCGTAAATCTAGATAAAATCCATTGTCTTGTATTAATACCCCCTCTAGATAAGTTTAAGATAAGGGGAGGTGTTGCTGTAGCCGAAGTTAGAGACAGTACTATCTAGGTTTCACGCTATGCGGCCTCCCTGGTGGACGAGAAGGGTTCTGTATACTATTGGTATGTATACCGGTGCTAGGTTAGTACTAAGTAAGCATGCTTATAAGTACAACAAAATTGAACCGCTACCGCATGTTGCGCCCTCTGTCCACCTATACATTGAACTTCATTAGTCCAGTCCTGTTAAATGGTCCTAACAAAAAGGATGAACGAAAAGATAGGTTGAAAAAAATGATCCCTGGTAGAGGGTTTTTACTCCGGTACGGGGAATCGAACCCCGAGCCCCGCGGTGAAAACGCGATATGTTAGCCGTTACACTATACCGGATGTTATGGTTCTACGTCTGCTAATAGAGTATAAGTATAGTAAATAGAGTTACCATATGTTACCCAATCAAAAGGTGGCGCACCCCGCTAGAGCCGCTTCGCGACCCCACTCTATTACCTATGTAGGTAGGATATATCTACAAGTCATTTTTAATGAACCAAAGATCACTATCCCTCGATTACTAGTTGCACCTCCCATTATACATGATAATTTCCCTTGAATGTAGTCTGATTATAAGTGAGAGTTACACCTTTATCATCACTTTCTCTCTATGTTTCTATCGCTGGTCGTTAGGCACTAAGGGGTTCTACCACCCGAATTCCTGGCTAGATCTTAGTTAGAGGGGGCATACTCGGGGTCTGTTGTTACAGAATATGGTAAGAGAAAATATAAAAAAGCATGTCTAATATCAAAGCCCTATATTAATAACGGCTACGCTTTACATAGGCTTACTGTATTTCCTTACATAAGATATCTCTTTTTAAGTTTTCTGGCAGTCTGCTGATACATGGCCAATCTGTACCAACAGGCAAAATATGTAAAATTAGGATAATTAAACTATCGTAATGATATCATCACCCTTATAATGTGCCTTCTCCAAAACATTGCTCTAGCTTCATAGAACTGATTATTTTCTCCTACGCCTAATAATACCAGGTATCTGATCTATCCGTAGCAAGTAGGAAGTCCGACTGACATACCTATAGCTGCTAGTGATTTCCATTCTGTTGTGAGTGCTGGTGCGAGTGATGTGACGGCTGGGGTGAGGGTTGGGGTGAGGGCTGCTGCGAGTGATGTTGTGAGTGATTTTCGAATCGGCGTAAATGATTTTCTTCCTGCTGTGAGTAATGCCCCCCCCCTTGTGAATGTTCTGGCATCGGTCGAATATCCAATGCATACACCGCACTCATCGTTTGATACAATGTAGGGTTTTCATGGTATTCTCTAATCTCGACAACATTAGAGGGGATATGCCGCGGCACCAATGACGTCTGCATCCATTTTTCGAACAGGTTAGGTGTTGGACTCCCCGATCCGGGACTACTGCTAGCACGGCGTGACTTGCTTCTATGACTGCTGTGGCCTGCTTGACTATTACGGCCTGACCTGTTACCATGGTTGCTCGGGCCTGCCTGGCTACCACCGCCTGGCTGGCCGGCGTCGTCTGCTTGGCTACCACGGCGTGACCTGCTTCCATGACCACTATGGTTACTCTTGCATGCCGGGCTGCCCTTGTCCACCTGGTTACTCTCGCCTGCCTGATTACCCTCACCTGCCTGGCTACCATGGACTGACCTGCCACCATCGCTTGGCATCTTACGTACCTGTCGCGCCTAATTTCTTCTGTAGAGCGGCTGGAAGGCGGTTTATGATAGGGGCGACTAGTTTGGGAATTTGAGATCGATATGATACGAGTATAGTCTATGGTGATATCGAGAACATAGTGATCGAGAGACTCTAAGGGAAAGGACGGGTAACTGATCGAGAGACTGGTGTATTATTTATTTAACATCATGAATGACCTGGAAATCACCGTGCACCACTCTCACAAGCAACGTAATCTGTATGTTTAGGGATGGATATAATACAGAGGCATGAAGCCTGTCTTCTTTGAAGTAGCTGCAAGGGGGCTCGTGAGAGGTTGTAGGACCTAGGACGAAACTAAGGGGTCAAGATTGAGATACATGGTTTCCGGAGAGGCCCGAGCTGTATTGACCGGAGGTATTTTGATACGAATTAAGGAATAAATCGTATAGTTTAAATCAAATTCTACGTATCTTGATAAAACGGCTTCGAAACTCGATGTAATTCCTTCTTCATCATCACGTACTCTTTCATCCTCTGAAAGTAGTTGCACAGATTGTAAGAATTGGCGAAAGAATTGATTGGCAAAATTGAAGATTAGTTACAATTAATCAAGGCGAGGGTAAAAGGACTTTTGTTGTATGCTGCTGAATCAATTAGTGATATTAGTAAGGTTACTAGACCTGTTGTCAACGAAGCCGGATATAAATGCTGGAAGCGATGAGAGACATCGAGAAATATGCTCATAGGGACGCGATCGCGAGGGCTGGTGCCTAAAATTACGCCAAATCAACGCCTGTCTTTTCTCTTTTCCCATGCTCAACTCTTCGGAATACGGGTCAAGAGGCCTGGCGGTCGATGTTTGCCAAACTCTTCGGGTGAGGTTTCTATACTCTGCTAAAGTATACGCCTGGTAACTAGGATACTATCCTGCGAATTCCTAGACAATAATACCCTTAACTCGACTGCCATGAAGCAAACATATTAAAGGGGCTCAAATCTCTATGCGTGAAGACGGGAGGAGGCCACGGCCTATCCTGCCTCGCCGACATTTCTTTAATCTCTTCCTAGTCTTGATCGTTCTTACGATCCAGATGCTTTTTGAGCCGAAGATCTTCGCGTAGCCAAAGGTGAAAGTCTTGCACTGTTTTGAACAACCCGAATCTGGGCCAAGATCTGGAAATCCGAGAGTCGCGTAAAGATCCAGCCACACAGAGCCCATCGTATGAGCAGACTCGGGCCACCGGTCTGAAGGGCGAAGAAGGTCAGGTAACGATGAATTAGAGTGTGATTAATAACCAGACGAGTAGTGCCCTCGTGTTGTCGACCTGGGATATGTATGACCTGGGCACGGGGAAGTCGACGGCGAGAGCGTTAGCTGTAGCTTTTCTGGTAAATACTGTAGGATGCTCTCGAGAATTTAACTTTAGGCGCCGACGTGGGTAGAATCTATAGGAAATACTAGAAGTACTTATTCAATCCCTCCTTTGCTTAATTTAGGAAACCCCAGGATCGTAATGTATATGCCATTAATTACTACAGAAAATATTGACAACGATAATTTTTCTCTGAGCTCTTAGTTCAAACCCCAAAATAACTGCCGTAAAGCTTTTTTCATTAAGCCTTAATCAAGTCAACAAGTTGTACGTATAACTTGTTGCGATTTAAACCCTGGTTGCAGTCATCAAAATGAGTGGAAGGGCGGTGGAAGCCTGAAGGGGTTCAGTCCAGCTATGAAAGGTGGCTAGTGTAGTTATTTAGGGCTAGTAAGCGGGGCCCAGCTCGGGCTCTCTCTGGCAGACTTACCTAGTCTAAAAGCTGCGTGGCCCAACTTGGCTTCCCTTTTAGTAACATTGCCATAATACCTATCTAGATTCTGCATAGAGTCTATCTACTGCGTATGAGGTTCTTGCTCTGTTATACAGTACAGAGTAGATATGGATAGTTAGAGATCTGACCTTGCCATGCGACGCACAGGGTCACCGCGCCAAGAAACCACACACCCTCCATACACCTCATATAAAGCGTATAAAACAGCAGATCTTTTGTAGTATATTACTTGGCCACTATATTAGTTATATACTACATTATATATATAAATATAATGCCCTCGCTTTTATTTATAAAAATGTCATTTTAATATTTTTTTATGATTTTATTTGACTATTTAGCTAGCCTTTGAAGTAGTAGAGTTTAGGTGTATAAAGAGGTGTGTGTGGTTTCTTGGCGCGGTGACCCTGCGACGCACATACATACATACGTATGCTGTACGTACTAACTACAGTAGAATTAGAGACTGCATTAAACCCAATCCGGGAGGGCCCCACTCACATGTGGCAGAGGGGTTACTGAATTGGGTTTAACGGAGATAAATTTAAGTACAATATGTACATGCAGTACCTAATCTAGAACATTTCGCCCGCCAGAATGGCTTAGCAACAAGTAGGTACCTTGTGTAGGTAGGTACCTAGGTGCTAGGCAATGTCGCCCCCACTTGGCCGCGAGACCGATGGGGAGGCGTCGTCATCACATCACCACCTCTAAAACCACCATATTCCCTCCTCTACCATGACCTCCTAAATCCAATACTATTCCGCGTACACAAACGCACAAACACACACACCATCATGCACCTACATGCCTGGATCGCTGGCGTCGGCCTGATGGCCACCGCCAACGCCGTCCTCCTACCACCCGACTTCTCTATCGCCGACGATACCGTTGCCACGCTTCCCGTGCCCACCGAGATCGACCCCGACATCGCGCTTTCGAAGGTGCCCGCCACGCAGACGGTAAACCTCCGATGCCCCGGGTGCTTTCAAATTGGCCGCAAGCACCAGAAGGAGATTCCGAGCCACCTGAAGCTGGACTTCAGCATCGAGTCGACCGACGGCGCCGAGCGTCTCGCCCTGAACGGGTACGAACTGTATCCGCACCCCGATCCCATTCGCAATATCCTCTGGGCCCCCGTGCTCCCTGACATGACTAGCCGACGTGTGGGCTCCCCGCCGCGCTTCAAAGGCGGGCCGAACCGACCGCTGAGAAACCAACCGCTCGGCTTTTCCATGCAGACTGGCGCCGTGACCACCGACGACGACGACGACGATCTCAAACTCATCAGCGTCGACATTCAAATCATGCAAGTGGGCGATGTCTTTGTCGACCATATCCCCAAGGTTCAAGTGAAACTGGTCAAGACGCCCTCGGGCAAGCTTGCCATCGGCACCATCGACACCGTCGGGGTCCGATTCGAGGCAGAGCATGCCCTGACGGCGCAGAAGGAGTGCTCCACCACGCTCTGCAGATGGAAGGCTCTGTTTTTCGACAAGTTCTCCAAGATATTCTTCTCCAAGGGCTGCGGCGGCTCGCCTCCACCATCTCGTCATGGTGGTCCACCGCCGCCTCATCACAGCGGTCCTCCACCGCCGCCTCACCATAGCGGTCCTCCATCTCTGCCTCATCACAGTGGACTTCCACCGCCACCGCCTCCCCCGCCTCATCATGGCGGACCACGACCGCATCACCACCACGAGGGAGAGCACCGACATGGCCATGGCCATGGTCATGGGCCGCACCACATGGGCCACTCACACGGCTGGGCTCATGGCGTTGAGATGGTCTTGACACGCATCATGTTTCCGCTTCTAATCGGCATCGTGGCTGGTATCTCGGCTAGCATGTGAGTTTCCTATTTTTTCCTCTATCCTAACCAACATGGGTATATATACTGATGTGAACAGTATCGGAATGATGTTTGGTACCTTTGTTGTCTTCGTCTGGCGCACATTCTTCCGTCGTCGCTCCTCTCGGAGTTCTCATAGATGTCGATATGCGCACAAGGCGGCCAAATATGAGAGTGCTGTTGACGAGGAGAAATCTGGTCTGTTGGCTGACCAAGCAGAGGCCGAAGCTCCTCCAGTCTATATGGATTCGCACCTGGCCGCCTCTGGGGACAAGAAGCTTGAGACCGGAGCATAGAAGCCATGCTGAGGCGTCGACGAACATGCATAAAATGGCAGCACTTCATTAGCTGCTTTCCTACATGCAATAGTATTAGGGGAACATGAGTGTCAGCTTCGAGGGCAGGTCAGTGATTCAGCTGAAGACGAGAAGAAATCATGCACAGGCGTGTTTGATGATGTACTATGATTGTGGAACTTGGCAAACCTTTCTTTTGATTTCCTATAGTATTTATAAACTCGTATCGGACCTAGGGAAATAATTTACGCTCCTTTCCAGCAAATTAGAAATTCCCACGCACTCCGTGTAACTTTTGAGTTTAATTATGACAGGATGATACATGTATGTATGCGTCTTTTGATTGACTTTTTCGTAGAGACCGGGTAATGTTGCAGCGAAATCGGCAGGAAGGTGTGAATTGCTCCATGCCGTAATTGGCTGAAATAAAAGGTCTGTTTTTCAGGATTTCGAAATGAAGCCCCCGACAGGTAGCGTTATACCACTTCCCTAACCGGCTCGAACAACATTTTCCTGGGCTGACTATTAGTGAGTTACTTGACTGACATACCTATTACATACATACTGCGTACTACCTAGTAAATTCTATGCAGATTATGTAAAAGTTAGTGAGTTTACCTACTTCACACCCAAAAACATATACGTCTTCCGGGGTTTCTTTATACCTGGAAGATATTTATTTAATTAGAGGGATAAACCGAAGCAAAAAGATGAGATTTGAAGTTGTTACCAACTTGTAACATAGTAGAAGTTGATGCTGTAACGGCGAATCGAACGCCGGTCTCAAGCTTGGAAGGCTAGAATGATAACCACTACACTACTACAGCTGGTCTATTGGCGAATGAAAAGCAGGATACACTGCCTATAGCATTCCCCCGCACAGCCCCGCAGATACATACATAGGTGTATCCACTCATACTCTCTGTATAAGCTCTAGACTAGCAAGGATCACTTGACAGGAACCTCGAATCTCTGCCTATGCGTATGTTGCTACCATTATAATGCTACACCTGGAATATCTGTGCACGTCGACACTACACACCATATGAAATCATACTGGTAAAACTTGCAACGTATACGCAATAGTCAGGATGAGTTTTAGCAACATGCCGCACGGCTCTTGAGATACGAACACGAAAGCGCCAGGACCTACAGAGTACCTTGATCCCATTCTACCAAGCAAGAAGCAGCAGCAGCACGCCTGTTGATTCCTGAAGGCCAACATGCAGCGCCGCATTCTCTCCCGACTCCCTCCCGTCCTCTCCTCCCTCGCACCCAAGACGCCGACGCCGACCAATCCCAAGGCCCCAGCTGCCGCCCTGGCCCGCCGCCTCCTCAGCAGACACGCCCAGCTCGCCTCGCGGACGCGGCCGCAGCTCCCCTTCCTCTCCACGCCCCTGGCGCGCAGCAACCAGTTCCGCTACCTGACGACGGAGCGGAAGCAGTGGCTCGTGCAGGAGGTGTACCGCGGCTTCAAGTACACGGCGTACCTGTGGGCCATACTCGGCTGCTCGGTGGTGGCCTACGGGAGCGTGCAGCAGGAGTGGCTCGAGAGGAAATACCCCACGCCGCACGAATGGGGGTTCGTCACGCGGCTGCGGTTCCGCTTCGCGAAATGGGGGCCCGACCGCACCGACTGGCCCGAGACGGACTGGGTCGTCATCGGGGAGTACGCCGCGAACGTCATCGCGCGGCTGGAGGATAAGGCCATCGAGGGCGCCGGGCTGGAACCGCTGACCGAGGGCGGCGTCTGGATCGACGGCGTCGGCGAGTCCGGCTACGACGTCACGGCCAAGAGCGAGCCGTGGCGGAGGGGGTACTACGAGGCCCTGATGCTCGGTGCCAAGGCCGCCGAACAGCTCGACGACCACGTCGTGGACACGACGCGCCATCTCGTGTTCCCCGCGAGCACCGTCATCGGCCCCTCGAACCCTCACCCTCGCCCCATCCCCTTCGGCGCCGAGAAGGCCCCGCTCGAGGAGAACTGCGAGCGCGCATATGCCGAGCCCGAGACGTTCTACATGCGCATACTCACCACGAGGGGCTTTTCGTCGAAACAGAAGATGGATGCCGCGCTAGGTTATGCCTCCTGGCTCGACTTTAAGAACATCCCCGATGCGGCAGCAAGGATGTATGAATGGGCGCTCTCCCTCGCCTCCGAGAACGTGGTGCCAGCAGAAATACCCTATGACCGGCACTCCTACGTCCTCCAAGACAACGCCCGTGCCCCCTCGACGAACATCCTCACCGCCCTCACCGCATTCGCAGCGCACAAGGCGCGCAACAACGACATTCCCAACGCCCTCCCCATCCTTCTATCCGTCCTGCGCGCGCGCCGCTCTCTCCCCGAGCCAAACCAAAACACCGCGACGCCCAACCCCTTCCAGCCCTCGGTACCATCCGACTCACCCTGGGCCTTCGGCAACATCCGTGGCACCATCTCTCGCCTAGCCGCGCCACCCGCGTACCCCGCGGCGCCCGACGACGGCGAGTCGCCGCCCTCGCGCGACGCGCGGGAGCGCTGCGAGGAGGCGGCGCTGAACCTCTACATCGGCGAGATCATCTTCGCCGGCCGCGCCCGCGAGGACGGGCTCGCCTGGACGCGCGAGGCCGTCGACCTCGCCGAGGAGCAGCTGCACCGCCCCGACCTCGCCGACGCCGCCGCCAAGCAGACCTGCAAGGAGTGCCTGGCCAGCGGGCTCGAGAACTGGGGCAAGATGGTCGCGCGGCTCGCGCGCGAGGAGCGCGAGCGCGAGGCCCAGGGTGCCGCCGGCACGGGCTCCTGGTTCGCCGGGCTCTGGGGCGAGGGCCCGCGGGACGAGGTCGTGGCCGGCAGGTGGGCCGCCGAGGAGGGCGTCGTCAAGGAGAGGACGCGGCGCGCGCAGGAGCGCCTGGAGGAGCTGGAGACGCCCAGCTCGCCTTTCAGCTCTATCTTCACCGCCTGATCGTCTGGTTCGTACCCCAATTCTGACTAGCCCGCCCTGTTTTTTTGAGGGGCCTGTGGTAGTTTAGTACCTGGCTCCCGGTGGCCTCTAGAATCACGAATGCAGGCTGTATTCCGCCACTCGTTGCGCCTTGAAGGGGGACGCGTGAGGTCGGGTTGTACCGGTTTCATCTCATGGATATAAGTCACTCACTCATATACGGCGGTGTACCGATGCTAGGCATGTGACCGGAGGCTCTGTCTTGTCTTATGTGTCGTATGTATCCCGTCGAATTCGAGGTATCAAAAGTCGCTCCATCGGATGGGTCATTAGCCCATACACAAATCAAATAAATATAACCACTTCTCACATGATGATTTTAGTTGCGCCTACTGCTTCGTTCATAGAGATTGCAAGAATCCATTCACAGTTGCTGATTAAGTACCAAGCTATCTATTTGATCTTCTGAAACTCCTCGGATCTTGTTATGAAATCGTATGCTCAAATCCCAAACCATCGGATCATAACTATCACTTAGACCATACAAGCCCTAAAAGTATCAAGACAACAACGGGGCTGAAGGGATATGATACAGTGGCATCGCAAAACCGAATGCTTCAAAGCGTGGCATCCTCAAGGTGTTTATCATGGCTGTCCCGAGTCGGTGCGCATCACATATTACTTCTGAGCGATCTCAGTTGTGTCCTGAGTAGGTTCATCTTGAGCAATGCCATCTATATTCACTACGCCATCCCTGGTAATGACCTGGGGCGTGGCCACATCTGCGCTGGTTTGGTTTCCGCCTTTAGAACCGTCGGTTTCTTCCTCTTCCCCGCTACCCCAGGAGCTCTCATCAGGGGCGTCCGAATAAACGGATGAGAATATGGGGTTCTTGTAGACCTTGCCAGAAGCTAAGGTATCCGCGACCTCCTGCAGCCAGTCCAGGACCGTCGGGTAAGAGGCGATGAAGAGCGTCTCGACGTGCTGGGGCTCGCCGGCGCTGAAGATGGGACAGCCGATCCTGGTGAAGGTTGTAGTGTGCGGGTTCCCAGACGGGCCGGAGAGGACTGAGCCCAGGGGCTCGTTGGAAGGCACGTAGGCGCGGGAGCGCTGAGAAGACTGATTAGCTGAAACTGCGGTCGAGGATGTGGGAAATGGCAGCTCGGGGTTGGGATTGGGCGTGTTTCATACGGCCTGAAGGGACAGAATGTGGGAGTAGGGGTGGAAATGTGAAGAGCAGTGCAAACTCACGTCTAGCAAAAGCTCCTGGAGACCTTCGCACTTGACCTCCCACGCTGGGAACTGGCCGCCAACAGAGGCAAAGCAATTAATCCTGCTACCGACGCGATTCCAAGTCGCGCTGGAATTCAAGTACGACTCAACCACGTCGGCACCGTCGCCGAGACCGATGATGTCGAGCCCGGCATGAGCACCTACTAAAGTAGGGATGACGGTTTCGAAAATAGACTTGACATGGGCGATGGGGCTCTCATGGCCCGGGACTCTGTTCACTTCGGGGTCGATATAGTTGCCGATATGGGCAGCACTACGCATGGGTGCAGCGTCGAATGAATATTTGCTGAGGGTGCGCTTGCCTTCGGGCCACCAGATGAGCTCGCCCATGTTCGCGAGGATGATGCCCGGCGGCGCGGGATCCAAGGGAGAGCGCTGTTGCTGGAGGAGAGCCTTTACGACCGAGACCAAGGACCCCTTATTGATGCCCCCCGTTTTACCGAGGACTCGATGGGCCAGGACACCGAGGTCTTGGTGCGTCTCGCCGAAGATGATGACGACGCGTGACTTCTCCTGGATGGCGGTACTCACAAAGATGGGTACGTTGGCTAAGGGTGGTGTGCCCTCGCCGATAGGAAGAGGGAGTGATACTTTGCGGAGCCCGAGGTCGATTAATCGCTTGTGGATCTCGTCTTGAATGGCCTCTTGGAGGGTTGTCAGTTTATTCTAGACTGTGCGGGGGGCGGGAGTGCGAGTGAGAATTGCAGAATATGAGCCGAAGGAGGCAGGTTGACTTACGGTTCATGGCGAAGCGCTGGCGTTCGCAGACTCGAGGGTTGCGGTTGAGGAAGAATTTGAAGTAGTTGTCTTCATTCTCAATCGACCGGACCTCGTCATCCTTGTTGATGAAGTATCTGTTGCATAGATAGCTTGGTTAGATGTTGATTGAAAGGATATCGAGAAAAGATAGTGCGAAGTAGAGACAAGAGGTAGACACGACGTACCCGAGACCCTTCAGATCACTAGGAAAGCTGGGGTCTGCAGGAAGAGCAGACCACTTGCGTCTAAACATGGTGTATCAGGCGGGTCTAAGAGGTTGTTGACAAGGAGGTCGGAGGTATTAGCATTAATTAGTAAGGAGACGCGGTGGTAGTTGAGAGGTGAGGCGGGAGACGTGCGACACGAAGAAGAAACTGCCTAATTGATAGGGAAGAGGGAAATCTTGGTAGGAATGACCAGAGACGTGTAGTATACTAAAAAAGGAGCATTGGCTGAGTGAGGTGTGAGATGTGAAGTAGGTGGGCACATCTGTAGAATGGCTATAGTACCTAGGTATATAGAAGGTATAATTATTTTGTTAGGTAAATGTAAAATAGGAGAGAAGAACAGAGGAGGGGGGAAGAAGGAGAGGGCAAGAAGGAGAGGGCAAGAAGGAGAGGGCAGGAAGGAGAGGGCAGGAAGGAGAGGGCAGGAAGGAGAGGGCAAGTGACCACCGAGTGGTGGCTTCCCTGGAATAGAGTAGGTATAGAAGTCGAATCCGAAGTGGGGATGAATACATTGTCACGGTTTGCTGCTATTTTGTATAGATTGAGAGGGGGTGCAGGCTGAGGTTGTAGCATCATATTTCCACTTACCCAACACACTTAACCATTATCTACTTTCAAAAATACATACCCTAATTACCTGTCCATTCTAAAACACCCATCTATTTCCACCTCTTTAGAGAGGAGCATCATGAGTTGGGTAAGCGTGGTGAATAGAGATATACACCCGTCTCAAAACACACAGACATGATATATATACAAGTGTATACATGGATATATCATGGATCAAAGAAACCCGTCAGTTGACCCACACGAAGGCACTGGCGGCGTTAGCTTGTCGTTATACGGTTTTTTGTTTATTTGTATTTATATATGTGCGATGGGATAGTATCGTACAATCGCATGAGGCTGAGGTGGCAATCATGCAAGCGGGATATCATACACGAACCACCCTCCAACCTCAAAAAAAAACTAGAGCTGCTCTACCAGCTGGCCTTCTTTACGCCGGGAATGTTGCCAGCTATGGCTTGCATTCGGAAGTTGTACTGCACCTGTCGTCAGTTCCGTAGTCTTCGGGGACGGGTGACATGGGAGCTAGGGCGTCGACCTACTCTCGATAGCCTGAAGTCCCGTAATATACCTCTTCCCTTACCGCCCAGCAGACATCGTCCTCGGATCTGGGTTGGCCGTGTGTAGCAGTGCATCTGTGTGAGCTGGAGCTGAGCCTCGGCGCGGGTGCGGGGGGGAAGAGTGGTGTTTCGGATGATATATCGGAGCGCCTGTCTATGGGCAGCCAAAGAAATCATGTCAGTTGCGCGGTCCACGACGACAATTGGGCTGGGGATGACGGCAGGCAATGAATGCTATGCGACGCTATGCAGGCTCTCTCCAGGTATACGTTATGCGTACCTCTCAGGCTCATTCTCGGCAAAGACCTTCCGCTTGGTGTGGTCGCGGATGGTCTTGATGTTGACGAAGCATCCGATGTCGAGCTTCTTCGCTCGGAACATGGACATCTTGGCGGTGGTGGCGGGGAGGAGGTTGTGCTCGTCGTCGATGATGATTCCTCGCAGCGCGCGACTTGCTAATTTTGGGGTTGTACAGTACGTAATCTGTAAGTGGGTACTGTAGTTTGCTTGCTTCAACAAGTACCTAGTGTCAGCTGCTGTCAGATCGGAGATGCTCAAACCAGCTGCCGCTCTCTGTCTGCTACCCCACTATCCACCAGCCAAGCCAACCCCACTAACCCACATCTGCCAGGGGCTTAAAGTCACCCCACATTTATCATGGAGTCGATGACGTCTAGATCTGATATCACTTCAGAATCAAAGCAATTCTGTTGCGATTACACATGTTTGCTTGCAGGTTCTGTATGATGCGAGGAAAAGAGTGGGATTTAAATGTATCACCACGGGAGATCATTGTATATGATGACGTAGGAACGGTGTCTAGGTGTCTATTAAGTAGATTGAGAGAATATAAAACCACCAGGAGTTGTGTCAGGAACCGTTCACTCCTCTCAATTGTTCATTGCATTGTTTGAGACCACGCACATCAATCTGATATCTATTTCCCTCTACTGCCAAATAAACCTAACCGTCATAAACAGTCACGATGTCCGGCAACTCGAACGTTAATAACGACGAGGCTCCTCGCCCAGAACGATACGAGGAGGGTGTTGAAAACTCCCACCTACCAAATGACTCCAGTACGCTCTTCGTGACATATAGTGGCTATTTGTTATACGTGGTGCTGACATGCCAAACAGAGGATGAGAGAACTATCGCTAACCGCCTGGCGAATGAGGAGGTACTATACCCAACAATACATTGAAGAAGGCGGAATACAGAGAAGATCATATACATACTAACATGAATGGCTACAGCGCAAGCTACATCAAAAAGAACCAGAGGAGCCGGAGACTGCCGCGTTGAAAAAGGACCCTACGCTGCCCGTATGTTCTCCTATCTCCCCAATTAGGCGCCTCTCCTGTACTATCGTCGAGGTAGAAGAGTTGCTTACATTTTGACGTTAGGCTAAACTACACGGCAATGAGCCTTCCAAGGGCGCTAAAATCGATGCGAGCTTACAAGCCGAGGAGGAAGAGTACTTGCAGAGAAAAGGCAAGGCGTAAGCTGATTGCCAGCTGGTGTATACTATCATCATGAACGCCCATAGATCGAATCCTGTACTAGTAACTCTAAACATAGACGATGTTTGAATCTGCTCATGTCGCGAAGCACGTGAATGCATGTCTTAACCGCCCTACGTAGCAAGGGACTTAGTAAAGGGTATTCCTCCAGGTGTTATTTGCTACGATGATGCTGAGGCTTGCAGAGGCTTGCAGAGGCTTGCTGACCATAGAGAAGCCACATAGGTACCCAAATCACAACCTGGCACCCTTCGCCCTGCTCGCTTCCTTCTCCTTGTCCTTCAGCAAGCGTCGCAGAATCTTGCCACTCGGGCTCTTGGGGACGGCATCGATGAACTCGACGCCGCCCTTGAGCCACTTGTACCGCGCCTTGTGCGCCTCGACGTGCGCGCAGATCTCGCGCGCGACCTCTGCGTCGGGCTTGCCGGCCACGGCCGCCGATTTCACCACGAACGCCTTGGGCACCTCGCCCGCGTTCTCGTCCGGCACCGGGATGACGGTGCAGTCATTGACGGCGGGGTGTGTCAGCAAGTGCGCCTCGAGCTCAGCGGGCGCGACTTGGTGGCCCTGGGCACGTATGTACGTTAGGACAAGTTGAATCTGGGAAGGGGGGCGCAGGGAGGCGGTGAGAAAAGGGGTAGCGTGGGACTCACCTTGGTCTTGATCAGCTCCTTCAGGCGATCGACGACAGCAAAATGCTCATTTCCCGACGGGGCCTTCCTCGCCACCGCGACGTCCCCCGTGCGAATCCAGCGGCCGTCCTGGTCCCAGACAAAAGCCTCCGCGGTCGCGCGCTCGTTGTGCAGGTAGCCGAGCGTGAGGGAGGGCGACTGGATGAGGAGCTCCCCGCGCTTGTCGTACTCGGTGATCTCGCGGCCCTCTTCGTCGAGGAGCTTCGCGCGGGTCCCCGGGACAAGCGACCCGGACGTGCCCATCATGACGTCGTTCTCGGCCGTGCTGAAGACGACCGTCGACGTCTCCGTCATGCCGTAGCCCTGGCCCACCGTGATCTTGGGGAAGGCCCTCAGCATGTCCTCGTGCGTCTCGGCGCCAAGCGGGGCCGCGCCCGTGTAGATGAAGCGCACGCTGCTCAGGTCGTGTTTGGAGCACACTTCGGGGTTGCGGAGCATCTGGATGATGATTGGCGGGACCTGGCACGTGTAAGTGAATGTCTTATGCACAGTGGGCATGAGGCACCGCCGTAGCGACCAGGGCGTGTAATAACATAGGGAACTTACGAGGTGCATGAACCTTATCCTGAATTTCTGGATACTCTCGAAGAAGGTTGTAAGCTCGAAGCGCGGCAGTACTATTGTGCCATCGCCACGGTATGGGCCGGTGCTGGCGATGACGACAAGCCCGTAGATGTGCGACAGAGGCAGCAGACCGATCTGCGTTTGCGTTTCGATGCCGTTCCGCCGCCGACCCGCGTCCTCGTACCATCGGATCTGCATCATATTTGCGATTACATTGCGATGTGCGATCATGACAGCTTTCTACGTTTTCGTCCTCTTCTCAGCAAAGTCCCATACTGGCTGATGCAGTAAGTAGTAGGGCTGTGAGGGAAGGGGTGTGCTTACGGGTAGTCCGGAGGTCCCGCTGGAGTAGCAGAGGTATGCGACTTGACGGGCACCTTGCCCCTTTGTCCACCTTAGAGGCTCGAGCTCGGGGAGTGATCGGCCCTCGGTGATCAAATCGTCAAGCGTCTTAAACCGCGGGTCGCGGGGCTGTCCCGGCACATCAAGCGTGAACACCTTGTCGTCGGGGATGTTACTTGCTTGTGCAGCTCTCAAAGCGTTGTCTAGTAGCGATGGGCAGGTGAATAGGGCTTTGGCCCCCGCGGATGTCAGTTGGTGCGCCAGCTCGGCGGCTGAGTACACGGCGTTCGCCGGTGTCACGATGCCGGAGAGACGGTGCACAGCGTATGAAGACATGAGGTAATCGACCTGCATCACTCGTCAGCTCCTCCGGCTTTTATACGGGATTAGAGAGAATCCCATCATGCCGAGCTCACCGTGTTGAGGGAGTATAGCCCTACGACCTTGTCCCAAGGCGTGTCTTCATTTGGCTGCCATCCCATGCGCTTCGACAGAGATCTCGCCAGCATTTCGTGCCGTTCACGCATCTCGGCATGAGTGTACGTCCGGCCGGAGAGCCCGCATGTGAAGGGGTTTTGAGACTTGTTGAATGGTAGGCGGCCATATCTCTCATCTCCCATAAATTCATGTAAAGGGACTGAGTCGGGCGGATCTATCAAGGTTGGTGAGCGACAAGATCCGCGGAAGACGAATTTATATTATCACGGTGAGCGAAGATCAGTTGGTCATGGCATACGGATCACTCACCGAAGGGTAGCTGAGGGACCGAGGACGGTGGGGTGAAGACCATCTTGTTATAGTAGGTAGGGTATGTATTGGTGTAGACGATGGCGATCAAGAAGGGACCAATGATGAGAAACAAAGACGGACGATTTGAAGGACAGACTGGCTGCTTGGAAAAATATCTGACGAGCTCATGTTTGACCGATGGATTCTTTCTTAATTAGGTGGACTACATAGCGTCGAGTTGCGATGCCGGTGGGTGGCTCGTTGGGGACCGGGTTTTCGGGGTTTGGGGTTTGGGGTAGAGTAGTATACAGTAGCAAGGCCCGAGCCGAGCGTAGGGGCATTTCTCCGCAAATACACTGCCCAAATACAACCTAGCACGCAATCTTGGATGAGCTGGGGTAATTTAGCACACCGACAGATCCTACGCGTCCCTTGTTGCGTCGGATTTCGCCCGCTGGTGGAGTCTTACATGGACCTCTTTGTTGTGCCGTACCGTACCGTAGAACTTGTACGGTTCAAGTATGCAACGAACTACTTACCGCGGCCGACCAGAGGCCCTTGAGGCTGCGATCATGTGCAAATTAGGTACCGTAATCGAGCGAGCCTTGGTAAGTCTCACACGGGACAACACTACGACCTCAGTTCACTCCACAACTGCATACCACACCCGTATCTAGCAGCATGCCAGGCCGTGCGTATATGCCAACATGTCTAAAGGCAACACGGCCTACGGCATATAACTCTACGAAGATAGAAAGGGTCTGGTTACCATATAGACACCTAGTAATTTAATCAAGGCTCGAGGAATAACAGCGGAAGGTGCTGTTCGAACAAGGTTTGCATACAAATATTGAAGTATTGGTATGCGAACCTCCTCATCCCTGCGCGGGTCGACGATTTCCGAATTTGGTTGTAAGTTCTGCCATTGAGACTTTAATGCACTGAAGATGCGCAGATTTGTCGTCCCTAACTGCGTCAATTACTGTGAGTCACGTGGATACAAATTTTCGTCCACCCTAATCGCGAGAAAACGATCGTCCATGTACTCAAGCGACAGACCTGCTCTATTTTCAGCTATACCTTTATCCGAAGGGCGTTCAAAGTCTAAAATAAAAGACTATCAGCCATAAGAACTTAGAAAAAACAGTACTCCCAGAGCTGGCGTTCGGTTGCTAGTTCATTCTGAAAGTCCCCAAACTGTTTAAAGACTTCGTCGATGATCTTCAACCACCGCTTCTTGAGCCTCGTGATGTAATGCGCCTTGGTATAATCCCAATACTCCGGAAACCACCCAGAATTCTCCCAGTCCACGATCCCCGAAAGCCTGCCGTTATACACGAGGACGTTTCGCATATTTAAATCTCCGTGTGTGAAGACAATTTTATGCCCGCTGCAGTGAGAAACACCAGGCAATGCGCCAACCTGGAGGGTCCTGTTAAACTCCTCTTCGTCCATAAATGGTCCAATGAAATCGCCCCGCTCCTCGTCATAGTCTAAACCCGCGATAATTCGGTAATCATAACACGGCTCACCGAGGGAATTACCGATGGCATAATTTGGGGCGACTTCCTTTGGTATTGACCGCAGCTCCCCCAGATATCTCCGCAAGTCATAAACCAGCGTATATACCTCATTCTCACTGAGTGTATCAATGCACATCCCTAGAGGGAGGCCTGGAACTCGGGAAGTTAGTAGGTAAGACATGTCTGTGCCTGATACAAAGTCTAATGGGCGGGGGACAGGTATACGGCTACGGCGTCGCACGAGCTGCAAAGCGCCGTACTCATTAGCCAACCCCTTGTGCTCTTCTGCCCTCGCTGTTTTGAGATATATGCCGAACGGAAGTCGTTGAACATTCAAGCTGGAGGATGACCCGTACAGGTGTGTTCCTATGAACCCCAAGCAGCGGTAGACTCGTATGCGGAGGGTGGCTGGTACCAGGCAGCGCACCGTTGTGAAAAGCATGGCAGCATACTCTGAGAGAAGTCGCCAAAGTGTGGAGGATAGCATATTGGTAGCTGGCTGTGGCTGCTTACTCGCGATCTCTCGAGCGACCAAGGTCCACCGTACGGGTTTTGCAAATTGCGATACGATTTGCAATAATGAAATATCCGGAGTGCCTATGTCAGAAGCTGGGTGGTCTGTGAAATTGCCACGCCGAAGCAGTGGCGTCTTGCCTAGAATGGAAGGCCATGGTGAACCTCCAATTCTAACTGTAGCTACATGATACTGGATCTTTGTAAGCGGAAATGGGTTGACAATATTTTAACTTGAGACTATGCATGCCGCAGACAGGCAGTCAGACACTCACCTCGGAGCTTTTACTGAAAATGAACTGAAAAAACCCTTGCGACAACGCTATCGCCGCAGATTTGCGGACAAGCCAATGATTCCGGTGATCATTCAGAGAATCATCATGGGAGAGTATTCGCTGCTGCATTCCGGGACCGATGAAGACGCCAAGCATTTCATGCAAAGACTAAACAAGTATCTGGTTAGTTGGAACTACATCAAGAAAGGACAAGAATGAAGAGAGCGATACTTACTTGATCGACTGCCTTGGCCATTGGAAGTATAGGAGCCACGACCAGCGGATCAATAAAGGAGCTTTTCAGGCCAGTGATGCAACACTTGTCGCCATCCCTTCTCTTAACATTGGCAACAACGTCTCTGTCAGGCCTTCGGCAAAGCGGCAACTCGTGCGTGACTTTTGTTATGAGCATAGTGCCTCTGTGGGTTTAAATATGATGGCACGTACTAGAAGCGATTAACTGTTTCCAATCGGACAGCAGCGGCATTAAATCGGGGTCACATCTTCCAGGCGAGCATCTTTGAAGCATGTAGCGAGCGGCAGCTCCAGAGGAGTCGGTCGTCTGGGTACTGAAGATCAGCATTCCGGATGGCTGCAAAGGCCTGCTCCAAGACATTCGCGGCGTCCGCCATGTCGTCGTCTGTTCCGCGAAGCATAATACTGTGATGAAGCGCTGGTGAAATGTTGGCGGTTTACGGAGTAGACACGCCACAGTGGCGCAGCACCTTCAGTGTTGGGTGTGATATTGATGTTGTAGAGGGAATACCTAAGTAACAGGCACTGTGAGGGGGCCGTTCCAGGTCCTAAATACACTGCTGGTAGTGGCAGCACTGTCTCCCACAAGGGCCAGCCGCCTCAGTTATTCGTAGAGGACATTCTACTACCTAATCCGTAGAGGACTCTAAAAGTATAACTGCACTACACTTAGAGGTAAAAGCCCTTAAAAGTCTCCTTAACGATCCGACCTGGCTCGTTTATTATATATACTAAAAATCTATCTTACAACAAACCGTTTTTGTTTTTATGCAGTTATGATAATATATACATTCAAATTATACAAGTTTTGCTTATACCATACTGTTAGAAAATACCACTGCGCCAAAAGATTTAGCGTGACCGGTCAATTATTTGTAGCAATGGATGACTTGTATTGGCATCTGATGTATTGGCTTGTATTGAGTTGTAGAGGAGATAGAGATTTAACTATATAACTACTATGTATAAAAGGCTACTTATAGTAGCTTATATAAGTTACATACTTATATAGGTTATATAACAAAGTGCTCTCTACTAAATATAACGATATCTTTATTGTTTAATACTTTTAACTTTAAGTAATATAGTTGTACTAAGTACTTTTATATACTTTTATTAGTATGTTTATTATAATTTGTTATTAATTTTAACGCTTTTTTTTTTCAAATCTGCTACTGTATATTATTTATAATATTTAGCGTTTAATTTAATATATTTAATTAAATACTTCGTTGTTTTTTTTTTAAAGTTTTTATTAATAATTTACTTATTATATACTTTTAAATGTATTTTATTTAAGTAAAAGAAAAAGCGTTTAAAAGTGTTTAAAAAAAGTGCAGGTTCAAAATAATCGATAAAAATCACATCGTAGATCTTGTAGTAAAAAAAAAAGTCGAAACAGTATACTAATTAGCTAATATATCAAGTAACTAAAAAAGAACTAGCGAATTATTGTTTTAGTTTTTTTTTTAATATAGCTGTTTTTAAAATATTGTACTTTTTATATAAATAAAAAAGTACTTATTAACTAATATTAAAAAATATAAGTTTATATTTTTAATTGTAATATTTTTTAACTGTTATAACTGAAATAGCAATAACGTTATAAACTTTAATGCAACTTTAAAAAAATTAGCAGTTTTTAAAATATATTAAAACGTCAAAAAAAAAGTTAAAAATAAACTTAATAATAAGTTCGTTAAAAAATTTGTATGTAAATAATATATAAATGTTATTTAGTTTAAACTATAAATAAAATATAAACTTGTTTTAATTTTAAAAGTTATTAAAGCTATAAAAATAATACTTGAAAATAAATTTAATAATTAAAATAATATATTCAATTTGTTTATTTATAGCTAAATAATATATTATAGTATATAATAAACAAGTTTTTAGTTATATTTAAATATGTACTTAAAAATTAGCTAAAAATTTAAAGTTATAGTTATTAAAAATAATTTTAAAAATATTTTAGCTAATTATAAAAAGTTAATTAAAAAAAGCGTTAGTTTATTAATTAGCTATTTAATTATAACATTTTAAAATAATTTAAATAGTTTTTGTAAATTTATATACTACTACTAAAAAAGCTATATAATAACTATAAAATTCAAAAAAGCTTAAAGCTATATTAATAGTAATAATATAAAATAAATATAATAAAAAAATAATAAGTTATAAAAATTTATACAGCTTATATATTTTTAATTATATTAATATATATTTAAAGCAAGTTTTAAAATATTTAATTAATTTTTTACAATTAATAATAAAGCTAACAAATATATTAACAAACTTATTGCTTTTTATATAGTTTTTACTATATAATATTTCAAACATTTCTATAAAACATAATTTAAAAATATATAATTAGTTTTAAGTGTTTAATTTTTTTTATAATAAACTATTTTAAATATAAAATAATAATTCAGTTTAGTTTAAAATATTAAGCTTTTTGTTTTGTTTAATTATATCGAGAATATTTTTTTATTTAAAATTTTCGAAATATTTGTACTGCAGTTAAGTTTTAAACTTTAAAAAAATTTGTAATAATGCTATATTTTTAGTTAAAAGTTCTATAAAATTTTCAACAAAGCTTAAAATTAAAACTAAGTGTAAAATTAAAAAAACTTCAGTTATAAATATTTATTGTTTATTAGTATTATCAAAAAGTATATTAAAACTACTTTTTAAAAAGTTAACACTAAATTAAAATTTAGTATTAAATTAAAAGTTATTAAAAATAAATAGTTTAAATAATGTATTAAAAATAATATATAAATAATTAAGTTTATATAATATTGTAAAATTAAAACAAGTAATATATTTTATTACATATATAAATTTAAAATTTTTGTTACTTAGTATTATAAAATTAATAATATTTTTATATTTAATTAAACTAATTATAACTTTATAGTTTGTAAATATATATACTTTTAATTAAACAATATTAATTTAATGCTAAGTTTTTTTAAATGTTTATATAAAGTTTAATACTTTTATTTTAATTAACTAGTATTTTTTTTCAATAAAGTTAAACATATAAAATAAAAAAGCAATAAACTAAATTACTGTATTAAAAAAAAAAGTTGTTAATTGTTTTTTATATAAAATTTTAACTATTGTTTTGTTTACAATATAATAAACAAATATATTAATGTTTTTTTAAAATATATTAAAATCGATATATAATATTTTATTAAAAAAAAAATAAAATAATATAGTATGTTTAGTTAAAGTTTTTTTTAATAAAGTAAAAAATGCAAGCTTAGTTTTATTTAGCGTATTAATTAATATGTTAAATATTTATCTTTTTTTTAAAAATTTAGTTTTGCTTTTATAAAAAAATTAACAAATTATTGCTGTTTTTTTTTGTTTTAAAAGTTTTGCTAGTTTAATATATTAGAAAATATTATTGTATATATAGCTTGTTATTTTTAAAAATGTTTTAAAGTTTTTAAATAAAGTAAAAAAAACTAGTTTTACAATAGTTACAAGTTTTTTTTAATTATAAATAATTTAAAAAAGTCAATAAAACGTCCAAAAATTATAGTGTTAAAAAATCTTAAAAAAAATTTAAATAAGCTTATAAATATATTACAAGCTAGTAAAATTTTAAAAAATTGTTTAAAGTTGTTATAATGTTTAACAAATTTTAAAAATATAATATATATATTGTTGCAATAACAGTTAGCTGTTTTAATAAGTTCAAAAATCATATTTATTTATTATTGAATATATATGTTGTTATTTTTATACTTTATAACTAAACAGTTAAATATAAATTAACTTTTTAAAATAATAATTAATATCGCTTAATATATAAAAAGATATATTTTTTATTAATAATAAAAAAATATAACATTGTATATAAAAATAAACTTTTTGCTTGCTATTTTGTTTAGTATTTTATTTTAAAACTTTATTAAATATATATTTAACAAGTTAATTTTATTAAAAAGTTTTATATTTACAACTATATAATTTTTATATATAAAATTAAATAAAGTCTGCTAAATAACAAAAATAGAAAAAAATAGAAAAATTAGCTATATAGTATAATATATTTAGTTTATATTTTATAAAAAAAACAATGTATTTATAATAATTTTTTAGTTTTTTATATTAATTAAATATATACAACATTTTTTAGCTATCTTTTTTTTTTAACTAAGTATAAAATAAAAAATTAGCTGTTTATTTTTTAATATATTTATAAATTTTTTGTTATAAAATAAAGTTTCGAATTTAGTAACTAAGTTATATAAAGTTTAAATAATACATTTGTTTAAATATTTATAAATTATAACTTTATATAAATGTTTAATAATATTTTTTGTTAAAGTTATAAAATTTCGGATTTTTTTTAAAATTTGTTTAAAAAATTCGAGCTTAAGCTAATATACTGCTAATTTAGAAGTATTTGCTTTTGTAGCTTTGTATTTGTAATAATCTAGTTTTATTAAAAAAAAAAATCTCAATTTTAAATTTTTAATAAAAAAAATCTTTTAGTTTGTGTTATTTTTAATTAGTATATAAAATAAATTGTTGTTTATAATAGCAGCATAGTAAAAAATAATTTAAAAAATAAATTTAAAAATAGTATTTTAATTAAAAGCTGTTTTATATATAATTAAAATTATTATTTATAACTTAAAAAAAATATACATAGTTTTTTCAACTTGTACTTTAGTTTTGTTTATATGTATATTTGAAATAGTAAAAATAAAAATAATTACTTTGTAAAACTATATAACTACAAGTTTTTGAAAAAAAATTATGTTAATTTATTTAATATTAAATATATTTATATTTAAAAACATTTTAATTTATAATTTATTAACTAATATTATTTTTTTAATAAAATTAGCTACTGCTAATTTATTGTTACAAACTTTTTTAAATAAAAAGTTAACTATTGCATATTTTGATATAATATATTAATTTGAAATTATATTTTATATAATTATAAATATTAATTTGTAACAAATTTGTAAACTTAAGTAGTTTTAAATTATTTATTGTTTATTTTTAAAAGTTTTAATATATTTAGTATTTTTATAAATAATAGCTTAAAACTTTAATTTTAATAAAGTTATAAAGTATAATTTAAAATATGTTTTAATTTTATAAATAAAACTAGTGTTAATATTTAATACAAAGTTAATAAATAATTATATAATAAGTATATTAGTTTTAATAGTAGCTATAAGTTAATAAAATATTAAAAAAAAAATATAAAAAAAAAACCTTTTTTTTTATTAATATTAAAATATTTATATAAATGTTATGCTATAAAAAATTATATAAGAAGTTATTAGTAAATATTATAAAAACTGTTTTTTTTATTTTTATATATATAAATTTAATATATTTATATAGTTTATTATTTAATTTAAAAGTTTTATTATAAATGTAGTATATTTTAAATGTTTTAGCTATAAATTTAAAGTTAGTAGTTTTATTAACAAAATTATTTTAAAAGTTAAAAAAACTGAAATTTTTTAGTATAAAGTTATATAAGTTATTTATTATAAAATTATTTATTTGAAATGTACTATTTTAGTTTATATTAAACTGTTGATTTTTTAGTTAATTTTTTTAATTATTAATATTAAAATATATTTTTTAGTTTAAAGTTTAATAGTGTTATTAAGTTTAAAGTTAATTTTTAAAGTTGTTTTAAAATATTTGTTAAAATTATTATATTTAGCTGTTTTATAACTAGTTAATTTATAACTGTTTGTTAAGTTTTTAATTAAAGCTTTGAATTAATAAAAAACTATATTAATTTTTAAATTTTTAAAAAATTTTTTATAAGTTCTGTTTTTATAAGTTTTAAAAAAATCTTTAATTATTATATTAATTATATTTATTTTAATATTTTTTATTATATGTGTTTTTTTTTTAACTTTTGTATTAATAATAGTTTTAGAATTAATTGTTAAGTTAGAAATAATTAAATTAATTAATTTAAAGTTGAAAAATTTAAAAATAAAAAAAACAAAAATTGTTTTATTTGTTATAATAAATAAAAGTTATTTATAATATAAATAGTATTTATAAAAGTTAATAAATTTTATTTTTAAATATATTTTTATAGTTGTTAATTTTAATAAAAAAATCTTTTAATGTAATTATATTTGTAAACTTGTTAATTTAACTTTAAATTTTTAGATTTAATATTTTAAAAGCTACTATTAATTAGTTTTTAAGTATATAATTATAAAATTTGCTGTTTTAAATAACTTGTTAAATAAAAAATTTAATAAAGCAGTTTTGCTATAAGTTATATATAATAAAACAGTTATATTATAAACTATATAAAATATTATTATAACTTTTTTTAAATTGTTATTAAAATGTAGTATATATTAATATTATTAAACTAATAAAAAAAGCAGTTTTTTTAAATTTATTAATTTATTAGTATATTAAATAAAAATTATAGTTTAAAAATATAATGTTTATATTGCTTTAATTTTATTTTTTATATAAATTGTAAATAAATAAGTTAGTTTATTTATAAACTTTTAAATATTTGTATATATAGTTTAACGATTTTAAAAAACAGCTTTTAAACTATTATAATTTTTAAAAAATAAGTTAAAAAATTTAACTTTTTTTATTTTAAAAGCTTTTTTGTTATTATTACTTTTAAAAGTAAATATATTTTTTTAAATTTAAATAATAGTTTTAGTAATAATTTTTGTAAAATTTATTTTATAATAATTAAAAACTGCAGCTATAAAGTTAGCAATATTTTCTGTTAATAGTAAATAATTTATAATTAAAAAAACTAAAATAAAAAATAAATTTAATAAATTAATTAAAAGATTTTTTAAGCTTGTTAATATAAATAAAAAAATTTGATTAAAAAAATTAAATTTAAGTTTAAAAAAAATTAGTTAAAAAAAAAAGTAACTTGTAAATATATAGTTTAATTTAAATAATATAAATTATTTAACAAATAAAAAAAAAAAGTTAAAATAAATTTAAGTTTTAGTAGAAATAACTAGTTATATAAATTTAAAAATAACAAATATATAAGTTTTAATATTAAAAAAATTAATATATAATTTATAAAAAAAAAATAATTAATTAAATATATATTAAAAAATTTTTTTATATTAGTTTTTAAAAAAAGTGCAAAATTTAAGTTTAAATTTTGTTTATTTAATAAAATATAATATAACATTATATAAATTTTTTAATGTAAATATAAAAAAAAAAATAATTTGTTTTATAAATTAAAAGTTAAAAAGTTAAATTAAAATAATATTTAAATATTAAATATAAACAAATTAATATAATTAATGTTTAAAAAACTAAGTTTATAAAATTAAAATTGTTATAAAATTAATAAAAGTGTAGTTTTTTAGTAAATATTAAATTTATATTTATATTAATTGTATTAAAAAAAAATTAAATAAAACTTATATAATTATAATAGTACTATATAATTAAAAACAATATAAATAAAACTTTTGTAATACTTTTAATTATATTTAAATAAATAAAAAAAAAAAAGTAAATTTAATAATAAAATTTTAATAAATATTAAACTCTATATTTATAACAATAATATTGTTTAATTAATTAAGTTGTATATTTAAAAAAGTATATAAAAAAAAGAAAAAAAAAGTAAAAAAACAAAAAAACAAAAACGCTAGTACTAAAGCTTAAATAATTGTAACAATTGTTAGCTATTAATTGTAGCAATAAATAACTTGTATTAGCATTTGATATATTAGCTTGTATTAAGTTGTAAAAGAGATGGAGATTTAACTATATAATTACTGTGTATAAAGGGCTACCTATAGTGGCCTATGTGGGTCACATACCTATGTGGGTCATGTGACATTATTGGTCTGTCTTTCTAAAGGTGCATTTCTAACACATACTATAAAAAGTGGGATCTTGCTCAAAATAAGGCGCTAAAAGCAGCGTAGCTCAGGTTAAATTCCCATTCCGATTCAGGGTGGTAAAACCTATCTCAGAGGTACACTATTTGTCACGCATTGCAGAGTAGGTCTCTTTTTGGTCATTTTGACTTGACGCTGAAGTGAGGGTATCGATAGGGGTACGAGAGATAAGTGGCATAGTTTGCAGATTCCTTGGTGAAATGGCAGGCTTCATCGCGGCGCTGCCCATGTATGACTGGCCCGAATGCCGAACTGACGTCGATGAACAATGGGTCAACTTGCGGGATCGTCTGCGGGCGGTAGGGGTAGATGCGCCAGACCGCCTCGTGCGGCGCAATGCAGATATGCCCCCTGTGCGAGGCGGTATTCGTGACTCTGAGGAGAACATTGTCGCTCCAGATCCGGCTACACTACCCCCGGATGAACTCGATCTTCATACATTGTGGCGGCATCCCTCTTTGTTGTTCTCGCAAACCTGCTGGGGCCCGCTGGAGCTCGGCCTTGCTCGCCATGTAGAAGTCGTCGGCCAATATGACTATTCCGGCGTCGAAGGCGGCGAGGCCGAGTTCTATTCTAGCGCCATCGTAGCAAGGCCGATAGCAGACCACGTACCCGCGCCGCCCGACGGAAAACCGCACTTGCCCCTCGAACATCTACGAGGTAAGCGCCTTGCCTACAACTCCCCGGACTCCATATCTGGCATACTTGGCCTGGAACGAGACCTGGCCTCGTTCAATGAGGATCTGCACATTTTCTCCGAGCGGTTAGAGACTGGAAGCCATCGTCATTCGATCCTTGCTATTGCCGAGGGGAACGTGGATGTCGCCGCCATTGACTGCTTTACCTGGCAACTCGCGAAACGCTTTGAATCCACCGCTGGGGCGCTTTCTGTTGTTGGTTGGACGGCCCGCCGTAGAGGTCTACCTTTTATCGCATCTAGACATATTCCTCAACATATTATTGACCGGATTGTCTTAGAGGTGAAGAACTCAGCGCTGAGACCAGCCCCGGGACCAGATTTGTCGAAAAATACTGAGTAATAGAGTTGTCGCCCCAACTCACCGGTAATGGGCATCTGATATAATTATACAATGGATCTATATCTATATTTCAAGAGAAGGAATGAGGTACGTTCTACAGAAGCCATCAAATCCGACCAGGCTATTTATATACAACCACGCATGACTACCACTATGACTACGGTTGCACTAGATCATCGTCCCCCTAGCTGATATATATATCTTTATAATGGTATTTACCTGTGTGTTGCTATATAGCCCGAAGTGAACTATTTCTGTTATAATACAGCCATACTGCAAAGCACCTTTATGAATAATCGACGTCCTACCTACTATTCTGGGAGATTTGATTCGTAGTACACTCGTGAACGGGTGCTATAGGTTGGAACTACTATACATACCTAGGTAGTTAAATAAATGGTTTGAATATACTCAATGAAAATGATGATATTTCCATGAGAATTATATGGACTGGGGACATGTCGTTGGACATGAAACGAATTTACAATTATTAGTTTCAAACTTGATCCTCACTATTGACTTACTTGATATTGCAATAAGACCAGCTTCTCACTTCGTATGCAAATCTATAAAATATATATTTTGATGGGAACAAGGTTTCTTGTAATTGATCTTTTAGTTTATAATTGGATCTACCACGTAAATTCTCGAAGGAACTTTTAAATATAATTACCATTACAGAGAATCCGCTTTTGCAAATGTTCGAATTTGTTCTACTTGATTATAGAGGATTACAGAATTGACACTTCGGTTCCTTGCATAGTAATTATCTTCCCACGGCATATAAATCGTTGGGTTCGTGATTTGCCTCAGTCACCCTAAGAGGCTGCACAACAAATAAATAGACACTTAGGCATCCTCCCGTTAGTCTGTTTCTTTATGTTTCTTTACAACTAAAATTCCTGCCTAGCTGATCTTGCACAAACAACGCGTGCATATGTATGTTGCCTGAGGTATATAGTGGTTCACACGTTCATTTTTAATACTTAAGTCGCTACTTTTCCTCATCATAGGTTCTTGGTCTCTATATCTCCCGAATGCCATCCCCTGGATCATACCCACTCTTCTTTCCTGGTACTAGCAACTTTATTATCTAAACCCTTTAGAGACCTTTTGTTATTCCTGATATCACAAGATGCCTGAATGCGCAAAGTGTAAGAAGAGGCGTGAGGGTACACAGATGCGCAAGTGCTGCGATGGAACCTACTACTGCAATCGAAAGTGTGAACGTGCCAACTTTCGGAACCACAAGACGTCTTGCACCAAGCCTATTGTCGAGGTCATAAAACCTGTGCCTCCTCCAGACCCAGCCTTACTCAAAGACATAGTGATGCCCTTCCAGCGCCTGTTAAGGGGTGATTACCTCCAAGGCCGCCCAGACACAGACGTCTATAAGCTCCTAATCGATGCTTACAGGCTCCGTATGCATTACAAATACAACCACGAACACAGTACCTACGGCGGAGTTGGACATGGAATTCAAGGCTTTCGGCACTTCCTCGGTCGAGCTCAGGCTATACCCCATATGTTACCGTCGTGGTGGAGTGATAAAAAGCAGGCCGAGTGCGAGGAGCTGGGTTGTCAGGAAGGATGGAGCTCACTCGCCGAAACGATTGACGATGTTGCTGTCTGCCACCATTACAACGGTACCCAAAAGGATGCCCAAAACAATACCCACATCGAGATACAACTACTCTTTCTGGCGGAGGATATTTATGGAACAGGAATTGGCAACACCCCAGACAGATTCCTACGTAGACTCATGATGTTCTATGATGCTTCCATTATTATTGCCATGAAAGCTCTAAGAGAAGCTCTAACCGAAGCTCTAGATAGGGCGTTGATAGAAACTCTCTGACAGAACATTTTGGATGTGATGAGGATTCAGCCGAGGGTTTTACCCTACGGTTCGTTATGAGAAGACTGAATATTAGGAGATGAGTATGGAGTAAATAAGGGTTATCAATTGCTTGCTTAGTATGGACATGGTACTCGTGACGATGCTGTATCGTACTCGCCTAGCAAGTAGGAATGATGGCAATTCAGATTACAAAGAATGCCGACAAAAAGAAACAAGACCGGAATCAACATTCGCCATCTTAATTACTATCAATATGATATTGTTTCACGCGACGTCCAATGAAATAGATATCTGGATCGACGGCTCCCATGTTCTGCCCCTTACCCCTTTTCCTGCATAGATGTAAATCTAGGTTATGCCTAACTTGGCTCTATACTACTAGATCTTGCAACATTAATTTGGAATAGCTATTAAATATATAAAACTGCTTAATACAATCAAATCTCAAAGGTAGTTATATCCGTATGTTGACGCCCTTACCCGACAGTCTCTGTTTACTTTACTTATAAGGATGCGCGTACACTCCTGTTTACATGGAAGCATGTTGAAAGCCGGAAAAGTGTATACGGAAGGATTTGCTAGTTCAAGTACTGCTAGAGAGTAATTAATAGCAACTTAAAATCAGCGTAGTCTTGAATTATCTAAAATCACGAGGGTAGTTATGATCTTTTACTCTTTTGATTAGCTATTCTATCCTTTCCCCGCTCAGATAATAAACCATTTCGCTTTGAATCTTCGCGAATGACTGTTAAACGACTTTACAACTATAACGCAATTGGCTGGTTAAATTTGCAGTGTTAGACACCCGTGAAAGTGCTATTAGAATTTCTTCGAGCGTAGAAGATTGAACTATCAATTTATTTACTCTTGTCACAAGGGCAGTTATACTGGACTTGGGAATTGTGCTTCCTATTGATCTAATAAATGGCTATGGCTTCAAAGGGTCTCTTACTCTCTAGAATAGTCTAGAGAGAAGGGGACCGAGCCAGCCTATATATACACAATGCCAAGAAATGTCTCGGAAACCCCTCAATAAATGGGTCCGTATGACAACTCTATAGAGTTCAAAGGCCCTCGTAAGACCGCGTTGGTTACTCTACGTTTAGCCTTTATAACACCACCATTATGATAGAGTCTGGATGGCATAGACAGCCTAGATTTGCGGTGTTGCTCAACAACATCGATACTGGCGTTGCTCTCATCATTACCGATGTTGTCTTTGCTTGTTGCAATATCGAGAAATGTCTTCCTTGGCATGGGCAGGCGAGCTCCTCTTGCAATTGAGTGCGAGCCATTGTAAGACGGTTTTAATCGCGTCTTTAGCTTGAATCTGACGAGTATAGCCTGTTTCTTCATTTGGCCTTGTGTATTCTTAACACCTCGTTGGTCGATGTTGGGGGACCTGGGAACAATGGGAAGAGCATAGCACGTATCAAGTTTAGGACCAGGGTTGTTTATGGTGGGAGTTGTAACTTTGGCATCACTTAGGGTGTTACATATCCCTGTACATTTTAGAGTATGATACTTCGTAGTGGCTGTAGTTATTCGGTTATGAGCATTCTAAAGTATCGGGTTTCTCATCATTGCCCCGTTTTCTCTCCAGTTATTAGCTACCTCTGGCAGTATTGCGGCAAATGAACCAGTCTTATAAATATCGGTGCTTTTAATCCGGGCAATTGGAGACGGGTGGAACTCCGGCCTCCATGGTCTTTTGATCAAGCCACGGTGAGGTGCAGATAGGTGATTATTGAACCTGGTGTCCTTTAGATGACCCGTAAACTGCCGATTAGGGCTGTCTGGATAGTATATCGTGTTACGATGCTCCTCTAGTGGCCTTCCTTCAGCCTGGGGAAATATTGTGGCTTGTTTAATATTTCCTTTCATTGTCCTACTATGGCGTTTAACCTTTAGCTTGGTGGGCGAGGCTGATCCTTGAGTCTGGGGGTGCCTGTACCATGTAGGGCTGAGTCTTGTAGGACGCTTTGGGCTATTAGGGGGAATACTATTGTTCACTGTTCGGACACTAAGATCGGGTGACACAGTTGAAATAGCCTTCATTGTATCCGAGTTGTTGGTAGGTGTATTAGACCTTAGTTCGGCTAGGCTATCGAAATGAGCCAGATTTTCCCGAGTCAACTGCGCCCGCTTTGACCGTCGCTTATTGTTAGTCCTATCGCCATGAATGGGGGTCTTCCGCTTCTGTAACCTCTCTATAGGAGATGTAAATATACCATCACGAAGGGCTTGTTGTATGGCCGCCTGCATCAACTCTTTTATTAGGCGGGTGCTTGTATGAGTGGGGAATGTCGTACCTTGATATTTTGTTCTGCCTCTTTGTTCATTGACATCGGCCTATGAGGCATTGGCTTTGGTTGTAGGGTGCTGTTCTCTATCGCAACCAATTGTGCCTTGCTCTTTGGCATCCGGTCAGCTCCCGAAGGGAGCCTCGGGTTCCTTTTCCTCCGCATAAGTATGTCTTGTACACGATCTTTGTTCATAAGAGACTTTTCATTTGATAATTGTGTTTGCTGTATGCCCCCTACCCCTGAATAGTTAGAACGACTTTCCCCTTCGCGTATACACGTCGGCAAGAATACTTTACATGCTCTTCGCATCGACATACCTATGCGCGTATCTAACTCTGGGAGGCCATCTACATCTGCCATGTCTCTGCACGCAGTGTTGCATGAGTTCAACAGAGACTGGTAAGGTCGAGAATTCGAAGCACTGGGGATCATGATGATACCATGGTAGTTGTTAGTGGGGATGTGAAGAGTTTTTGTTCTGTCAAGTTGGTTTGAGGCTCGTAGCTAGGTGTGTGGAAAGGAGAATTCAGCAGCCTGGCTGCTAACTTATTATATTTATGGGCTTACACCAAGTTAACTTGTAGGACTAGGTCGGGGTAGCCTCTAATCCGAGTGTCGTGGGCTAATCGTTATATACTTATATGGTATTGTGGTCACACAATTCAAGGCTGTCATACTAGACAAGGTATTCCGCCCTTTTTATGCCACGTCCATCCTGGCTTTTGCGGTTACACGAACTTTACCACCGGTTGATAATGTACATATACCTTGGCTTAGCTCAAACTCGGAGCATTTATAATCAGGTGTATTCAGATGTGATTAGTTGATTGCTGTGATTTCGAAAATATAGGGTGAGCTGCTGGTGTTATTCGTGTTGCAAATATAAGGGGTAAATTAGGACCTGTAACTTGACCCCCAAGGATCTAACCAGAAGGGGGTCCCTAGAGAAAAATCTCTTAGAATAGCGGTGACACAACACATCAGAATAATACACCAATCAATCAGATCAATCTAGAAGGCTTATTTCTAACAATTCAATTTATGAGTAGCGTGAGTAGCTTGAATCTATGATTATTCCCTCATTAGCTCACCATAGGTATTACAACCCCTCCCCATATATGAAAGGGATGTGATACGGCCGAATACCTAGTTCCCCGCTCTCCGTTTCTGAAAACTATAGATAGAATAGAAAACAAGACGGGAATAGAAGACTAATTAACTTGGAATACTATTTAATTGAGAACCCCAACAATATGTTTAGATTACCGTGCTGGGATAAAATGGAATTTGGGAGTCAAAAGCCATTTAGAAAAACACCAGGACCAAAGCGAAGAATTGTATATTTGCTTTCCTTGTTACCAATCTCAATCTGTATGTTTCACTATGTACCATGGTACTACCCACCACACGGAGTAGGGAAACCTTAAATGCAATCCTATTGGTCTTGAATACCGGCATAGGCTAGCGAGATGTGCCACCTAAAGCAAATATAGTGGCCTCAATGCTCGTCTATGACATAAGTGCCTACTGGCTGCAGTTCATTCATTGGCCCCATTAGTAATCGGCTAGGCCCCTTTATCATTTAGGTAGTTAATACGTATTAGTTTGCTTGGTTGGTTGATATATTTGACGCAAGGGGGCCTCTGCGAAGCAGAGACCCCAGAATCTCCTAAAAGGCATTGAAGGCTGGTTATAGGCTCAGGTGTTTTTTCTTGACCTATTGGTTTGCTCGATCCCTTGCGGTGATGAAAGACTACCAATGGAGTGCAACAAACATAAGACCTACGGTAATAGATTCTGCGGAACTGTAGTGTGGAGAGGAGCTTTAACTTAAAAGCAATAGTAGCAATACAATCGCAGGAACTTCTAAATTCGATCAATAATAGAATATTCATAATAAAAAGTACTCATTCAAGTTGCGAGAATTACAATACAAGTATCAATCTCTAGTTTCAAGCAACAGTCATTACGTTAAGTGAGTCAAAGAAATGTCCCAACTTCTTGTCTATAACTATCATATTAATTTGTTAGTTAACTAGAAGCCATGCCTTAACATTATTATTTGTAAATTACTCTCAAAACATTCTGTTAACAGGCTTCGCACAACTCCCCAAGAGTAATATTGAAATAAAAGGGCTATTAAGACCGAGTGCGAGTCTCTTGGAAGTTTTGTGATAGTAAATGCAATAACGAAATGATGTTTGATGGAATTATTCGGATTTAAGTGTTTTCATAATATTAATTAACAGATAACTAGGCCACCTGTGACAACAAAGCCGACAGTATTTCGTGTTGTTTCTATCTTGGTATTGAACTCATATTTCTAAAGTGTTTCTTCTGCTCTAATAGGAGAACATACACGAGTCAAGGGCCGGGATATATTTATATAATTATAGTTCTATGCTTGTATTAAACCACTTCAATTTCCTACGTGGTAATAAGCTATAAGTAAAAGAAAAGTAAGCAAGAAACAAAATCATTATCAAGATGGTCCTAGTAAGGCTTAAACTCACGGCTTTCACATTGCCAATTCTATATTTATATGATCTTATTATAGCGCTCTAAACAGCCAAAGTATAGGATGAACTAAGTCATGCCCTCTGTTCATGTATTTAAGGCAAACGTTGGACATGTGGCTGTTTATAAGGACGAAATAAGATATTATATTACTACCAAGAGTCTGATATAAGAACTGGGCCTATGTATCTGTTACTAAATATATTGTGTATATTTGGTTAATTCGCAGGGCTCATAACATCAAAGTTTTACCGAAAGCTCATATTTCCTTGCTTATGGGTGATATAGATGCCTAATCGATGCCACCCAGTTACCGATCATCATCAGTTTTTGGGATCCTAGTATTAGCTTTAGCCGCGAGCTGGTTAGATGATCTACATATGAGCAAATAGTTTGTATTTATACTCGGTATATCTCGAATGGAGGAACCGGTACATTCTCATCTTGGAATGGAAGATAATACTGCACATATATGCCTATTAGGCCTCCTAAACTATTATTCGTTGTAATAGTCGCTATGGAACAGTTACTCTGGCAAGCTGAGCCTAACACATAAAAAAGAACATATAATACACAATATCATCACCACTATAATGAATTTGTATCCAAATGATCCCTCTCCGCCACCTAGGCAATTATTAGTTGGGATTCAATTTTCTGACCCCACCCGGCCCAGCCCACGCCAAGATAATAGCCTGACAAGCTTACGCCCAGCTGAGAAGGTGGGTAGAATCTACTGAGATCCTTCTTCCTAAGCAGAATGTTACAGTTGAGTAACGGACTGGTAAAAGGAGGGGTATAGAAGTGATAAGGTCGCAATCAGACTGAGTACTATGAATATAGGACTCAAGCGATGCTAATAAGGTATCTTAAATCCAACGCCGAAATCCTTGACATATAGTACCACAAGAGATCCCCAGTTAGTTGTTTCGCCACGTCACAATCTAGGGAGTGTTGAGTGGGAACGAAGCTATAACCATGGAAAAGTAAAGGGATTGTACCCATTGCGCTCCAGTCATTGCTGACAACGTGCGTCATAATGATAGCATCAAGACATTAAAACGCGTAAGAATATGTTGTTTACTGTTCACTAGTGTAGAGAGTGCAGGTCCATAAGCTGACATATTCAGCCGTGCGGGGGTCAACCGCTCCCTATCTAGATGTTGGCAGCTGACCTTAAGATATTGAATATACGAAGTAGGATGGGTTATGGTGCTGCTACATTATGATATGACTATATAGGTCAGCTGAGAATAACATCTGCTGTGAAGTATGAACTAGGCTTCAGCATTGGTATTATCATTGAACATATACTGTAGTTTCGACGTCTATACTGTTTGAAATATTAAGTTGGCTGGGCGCTTCATAGTAACCTTTTGGTATACTTTGGTCTACATGATAAAGCTGAAAAATATATATTATCATTTGGGCTGATAACTTTTTCTTCTATACAGATTTCTAGGGCTTGAGTTAACAATTTATAATTTAGCACGTGTTAGCAAGTAATCTCGTGGGTAAGATCCTCCTTATATATACTACATTCACATAGTGTGGGTGATTTGACTCGGCTTAGTATCATTGAGCCATCGCAGTATAATGATTAGTTACACTACTATGTTCAACGGCTTCATATTTACCGATAGACCCTATAGAGCTAGATGGTGTTTGCCGGCCGCGATCGACATTTGAGTTTGCATGTATTTTAACTAATACTTGCCTTCTTATTTAGCTTCTACATATTATGGGTCACTAGACTCTCCGCCTCACATCAGAAACATTGCCGAGATATTCGCTGATTCGTTAAAGGAAACATGGTTTGTGATCCTGTCAGAACACTACGATATACGCCGACTAATTCTGGGGGTTGGATGAACCTATCAATGATTTAGGCTTGATGCGCCAATAATCCTTTTTAGAAATACTCCTCGAAGGTCCCGGGTGGGCATTTAAATTCCTTGCAAGCCCATCCCTCTCTCCTTTTAACTCCTCAGTCTCTTAGTTGAGGTTTCTAGCATTGTACAGACTTGACGTGCGTTCGTTCTTCGCCAGCATCGCGAAAACGCTGGCTTAGTGACCTATTTCGAGCCATTAGCGCTCATCGTAACCATCTAGGTATCGGAATAAATATTATTTCATATTGCGCCGTTAGTAACCTAACCTAAAGTGGGAACTTAAAATCTCTAGGATGTTGTCAATCATACTTGTTGCCTTTAGCGTTGGTGTGGTTCTATACGCGAGTTACAGGTGGGCGTTGCCAAAACCACTGCCAGGAATTCCATACAACGCTGAGGCAACGAAGAACCTGCTTGGAGATGCTCCGGCCCTAAGACGAGAAGTATCTAAGACAGGCGACCTGGTAGCATGGTTCTTAAAGCAGAATCAGAAAACAGGGTCTCCTATCAGCCAGATCTTCCTTCAGCCACTAGGGAGGCCTTACGTACTAGTCAGTGACTGGCGAACGGCTCGTGATGTTAGTAAGTAATCCCTAGTTATGGAACTATTGATTTTGTCAACGTCAAGAACCATTTCTTCGCAACCAAGTCTACACAGGAGTAGTTACTGGGAAAAACGATAGTTCACATCTTCTATATATCCTATCGCTTTAAATGATGATGCTAATATAAGTTCGTGAAGTGCTTCACCGTACCCGCGAGTTTGATCGGTCTAGCCTCATGTATACTTACTTTGAGGGCCTACTGGGCCGGCAGCATTTTATTCTAAAAACGGGTCCTGAGTGGAAGCTACATCGCCGCGTTGTGGACGATACCATGTCCCCAGCCTTCTTGAATAACCTGGCATCTCGCACTATCTACGCACGCAGCCTTGACTGGGTCGAACTCTGGGACACTAAGGCTCGGCTAGCCGCCGGACGGCCTTTCAGGGCAAACCATGACATTCATTATGCCGTGCTTGATACCGTACTAGGCTTTTCCTTCGGGTCTCAGTTTACGCGTAGTGCAACAAAACCGCAGATTGAACGTATAGCGCGCATAACGCCCGAGGAGCTTGGACGATCGCCGGTCGCCCTAGAAAGTGCAGGACACAGTATTCCAATCGAATTTCCTGAAGATAGTATCGACGAAGGACTCAAATCAATGCTGGAGCTCTTAGAGACACTGGAGGAGGTTAAGACTGCACCATCTGTAGCGCTAAAGTGGTGGTTTGTCAAGAAAACATCTGCCTACCAATATCGCACACAAATGAAGGATGAGTGTATTCGCGGCGAAATCGTGAAAGCCGTCGAGGCCCGCAAGAAACAAAGCGAGGACGACAGCGAAGAGAGCGAGAACACATCTAGCATGCGCTGTGCAGTGGCGATTATCGTGGACCGAGAGGCGCGCAATGCCAAGCGGGAAGGGAGGGCACCCGACTTCTTCTCCACCGTTATCATGGAAGAGATCTGGGGGTTTTGCGTTGCGGGCTCTGATACCATGAGCACCACGCTCTCTTGGGGTGTCAAGTTCCTTGCAGACCACCCCAAGGCCCAGGATCGGCTGAGGAAGGCACTGCAGACTGCCCATGCGGGTGCGATTAAGCAGAAACGTTTGCCATCAGTTGAGGAGATCCTCCAGACGCCCGTAGCGTATCTTGATGCGACTATGGAGGAGATACTTCGGTGCGGAGGCACCATACCTATTGGCGATCGTGAAGCTATCGTGGACACTGTCCTTTTGGGCCACCACATCCCCAAGGGCACCAAAGTCCGATTTTTGCACAATGGGCCGGGTATCCGACGCCCGGAGCTCAAATTGAATGAAAGGAAATATATCCCGGGCTCCGAAGGCTCAAACGAAATGGAAAAGGCCATTCCTGGTTGGGACAATGAGGACGTCGACCTGTTCAAACCTGAGCGCTGGCTGAGGCAACCTGAGAAATCAGCAGCTGGCGATGAAGACATGCAATGGGCTAACCGATCGTTCGACCCACAGGCAGGCCCAAGCATCCCGTTTGGATTAGGAATTCGTGGCTGCTTCGGCCGACGGCTGGCGTATGTGGAGTTCAGAATATTGCTCACCATGGTGATTTGGAATTTTGAGTTGCTGAAGTGTCCTGAAGAGCTCTCGAGCTATGCCGGGCAACTCGCGTTTGTGCACAAACCTAGGAACTGCTTCGTGCGATTGAGAAAGATTAGTAGCTAGCGGTATTGAAGAAATTTTTGAATAGGGGCACAACGTAGAGAGAGATAAAATGAATACATACTGTCTAATTTAAACCAATTCCAATCCTGAAGACATAATATCGTCCATGTAATATTATTGTGTATCCTTACCTGGTATACCCTGTACCAAATTACATGCTACAAAATAGCCCTAATCATCTAGCTAGACGCCTTTGATTTGTACGAACTCAACCTATCTAGAGCGTTGCGCAAAACAAGCATCTCGATCCTCTTGGCGCACCTTGCGCTAATCTCACTATCTTTGGATTCCGCTATTGGCCGTCTAGTTTGTCATACTTAGCTTTTCTAATCTAAATTCATTTGATCGGGTTTTCCAGGTCTAATTAGCAAGTTATGTTCCATTGCGTCCACTTGACGCCACATGCTAATGTAGGCCTATGCATAGCTGATTTGCACTGTCTGGGAGAGTAGACAACAAGCCAAGTTGGTAACGTACCCTACAACAAGCAGCACGGCCACGGCCGGGAAGGTTCAATTGAAGCTACCAAATGCTACTTTAAAGAAATAGAATAAAATAGCTCGTAACTAGAATATATATTGTAACTTGTGTATTTCTATCTCATGTAGACCGCCGTTGTTGGATGTCCCAGAATTGGTGCACTTGCGATGGTTGCTTAGTTACAAACCTTGGGTTGTTATTTGCTACTGTTTCCTCATAAACAAATATTCGTTTAAGTCTTTAGACTAATTAAGATATTACGACTTATACGTGCACGGTTGTAACGCTGGGCTGTCACGTTGGGCAAACTTTGGTAAAACACTAATCACTAGCACAGTTGAAGCTCAGTAGCAACAGCTTACTCGAAACTAGTCTAACTAGGGTAGCATATAAGTTTATAGGGCCCTTGAGCAGGAGGCAGGTGCCTCACATATTTAGTTCTGATGCTCACCGGCGTATATCAACATGACATCGGGATGGTTTTAATATAGTACGCAACAAAAAAGGTTATTATAATAGTACATTAAATATAACATAGAGGTTAGTGCATTTTGGTGCCTGTATTAAGAGATTTTTGTAAGAGTTGGGGCCTATCTGTGAAAAAGAAAAGAAGAAGAAATAGTGAGCTTAAGCATTAGCTATTAGAGACCGCTAGAAAAGCTTGGGTTCTATGTTCTAGAAAACAGACGTTACCTCGACTGGTAGCTATTATATATTTTCCTGTAAGTACAAGTATCTTCCGACTACTCCCTCTATCCTCTCTACATCCCAAAAATCAGCATCCTATTCAAGCTTCTGAGAACCTGTAAGACCTTCACCTCTTTTATCACCACTGCACAACCAACTCCTGCATCCTCAAGATAACGTCGTCTTTAATATTTACTACTTGATATAGACTCCGTTGTTATTATCGCCTCACAGTATCCCGTCAATCACCTCTGATCCTAGTTGGGTCAATAACCACGGCCAACGTACAATAGGTGCAAGCCATGGTTGACAGTGAGCTCTCCTAATCTAACTCAAGGAGGCTCCTTCAGGCTTCAACTAGGAGATTTAGAGACGTAGGTTACAGTTCTTGCATTTTCCGCTCCTCTTCTTCATCCTCATCATTCTCTATGCTCCTCTAGGACACACTCGAAGATGCACGCAGAGAAACAAGGACCACCAATTAATTAATTTGAAAAGCAACTTGATTCACTCTTCTTTCCCAACATACACGTACCCATCCCTCGAAGTCCGCTGTCTGTATGATTTGGTGCAGGCACACTTGCTACCAGTTGTGCCCTTGGGTAATTACCTATCAAGCACCACATCCGTTCCTGCCACTCAACTGCAATCCGCTAATTAACATGGCCACGTGCCAAGTCGCAAGTTGCACAGTTGTACCTTCCTTGTCGCACCTGCCTCCACACAACTTTATAACTATTCAAACAGTTGCCTCAGCTGTGGTTTTTTATGATAGTCTCGATCCTCAATCTCATCAGCTTATCTAGGTATTTTTTTCAAAAGCAAACATACGGGCACACTCTCTCCTACCTACCTAGGCACCTTGTTGATCTGTGCTCTATAATACTACGTAACCTATTGGGTAGTCATATCTGTGCCATCCAGTTTGGTCACATTACGAGGCAGGACGATACAAAATACCCATCGGTACGTACCGCTGGGTCCATGGTCGCAAACATACATGTAGCTCTTGTCGTTCTTTCCTATCCGTGGGTGCTGTGTGGGAGTGCAAACATTCTCGCCATGAACACATGAACACGTCTGCACAGCCAACTAATATCCTTCTCTTTCCTATTTCCTCGTTCTTGTTCGCCATTCCTCGGTCCTTATATTCTCCACTGCTCACCTTCACATCCTCCCTCCCTCCATCCCACATCACAACACCAGCATTTTAACAACCTTCAATTCCCCTGTCATCGCCCCTCCTCTTCTTATTTATGCACATCTCAAGCCGCTTGGTTTGTACATTCCTAATTCTGATCATTCCTGACGTCTAGTCAACACACCTCCATCACGTGATCTTTGCGTACATTGGGAGAGAACAGGCCACACCAAGGGATCATTTTATAATATCTGACATGATGGATTCCGCGGATGGTTCTCTGGCCAGTACTGGCCCAAGCCAGAACACTCGTCATGCTCAGAAGCGAAAGGCCTCTAGTACCCCGCGGGCCGCATCACCGCAAAAGAAGCGAAAGGCTCCGGCTCGCTCTCGACGGGCCACCCCGATACCTACAGCACCTCTTGCCCTTCCCGCCGGCATACCACCAGTTTCTTCTAATATCCGCGCTGCTTTATGCGACAGCATCCTATTTTGGAGAGCTCACCAAGGAGGTATTCAGTCATCACAAAAGACTGCAACTGGTATGCTTCTCAATGGGAAGACAACTCCACGTGACGTCCTCGGAGCTCAAGTAATTATCACCACGGTGTATGTATTGAAATCACTGCGATGGTAATCTCTTGTTAAAAGAACCTACTAATATGACCAACTGTAGTGGTGGTGGCCTCCAGACTGGAGCTGACGGGAAGCATGTCCGGACAGGGGATCAAAAGGATGATTGCAAGAATTATGTCACCCTCAAGAATGCCATGTCTGTAGGAGAACCAATTGGGATTGTAATCGGGAAACAGGCTAAAGGAAAAAGTGAGATAAAAGCTAAGAAGTAAATCACGCTACGTGTCTAACATTGCTAACTGTTGATAGATTACTACGTCAATGACCTGCTAGATATAAACCTGGACTATCACTACAATGTTCTGGATTTCTTTTTCATCACAGACATGTGGTCAGAGCTCCAGCCCACCCAGCGAGATGGAACAAGCTTCATGCATTATGCTGTTCGACTACAGCGTATCGACCTGGATTCCACGGCTTGGTGGGTAGCACAAGGTCATGAAAGAGACGGCATGCATACCATTCAAGAAATATCTTGCCGCAAGATTACCTGCACATCATGCAACACCTCTAGCAAAGAGATTTTCAAGGAAGGATGGTGCTGTCTAACGCATACTTGCCAAAAGTTCTTTCGCTTCTCAGAGCCCAACATTGATATAGACGCCCTTCGATATAACGAAGAGTTTCTCATGGAGAGAAGAGAATGGAAATCTGGATGCCCACTGCGAGAGTTGGTGCCTGAGCTTCCAAGTCTACAACATCAAGACTACGGCTCGGAATCACGATACAAAAGAGGTATTATCTGCCCAACATGCAAATACGCAAGCCGCCGAATTTCTTGGGAGGGTTGGCAATGCGAGAAGAAATGTGGGTTTAAGCTGTCGATGCCCCCTTTGGATGTACCCATGGCACTCATCCAACATGAAACCCGTGAGCTTATGGGCAAGAAAGGTTCCAAATTCATGGAAGTTGATGCTCGGATCATGCGTACTAAACATACAGTTGCAGGATATCAAGTGACAAGCTTCTACCTCCCAAATACCCCCCAGAATCTTGGCTCAGGAAAATTTATTGGCTCAGTCACCATCCTTCACCCAGATAACTCTACACTAACACGAAAGGGGGGGTTAAATGACTTGTTTAATGAGATGCAAAAGGCAACGCGAGTGGGTGACGTTAAATTGCAGCGTCATCCGGCCTTCTGCAAGGGTGAGCTCACAATTGAACCAAACCTCTGATACCGTAACTAAATATCATAGGTTCGCACAAGGAGGAATTAACCTCCCACTTTTCGTGCAATATGGTATGTTTCTAGCAAGTGGTGTCAGAATCCCTATTAAAATTGTATTAGGGCGCCGACTATAAGTTCGGTGTTGTGGTGGAGACATCCAATGGCTTCGAGAGTGCACCTGATCCTGTCATGAAAGCTCTTGGCCGCCTCACCTGGGCCGGGGCAAAAGCAGTTGCACTGACCGCAGATCATGTTGCAAATAATGGAATCTTTGTTGACTCTGTGTCAATGCCGAATCAATTCATCGACTTCAATGAGCAGCTCATGCTTGGCTACTTCGAGGACTCCCAAATCAGTGTAAATCTACCCCTATCTTTCCCAAAGGGCCTAGCTCACAAGTCAATTATAGTTTCACGATGATGGTGAGAAAGAGCTGGGGCCCACTGTAGCAACACTGTCACTAGGCTCACCGTCTACTATGCGCTTTCGTGGTAAGAAGAAGTCTGGGTTCGAAGACACTGTTGCAGCCGGCAATGTCATGCTTTCATTCCGTCTTGAGCATGGGGACATTGTTATCATGCATGGCACTAAAATCCATCAGCACTACGAAGTAAGTTCTAATGTATTGAATCCTGGTCTTATAAGCTACTAAATTAACTTGTGTTCTAGCATGCCGTTGCTGCAGCTGGGATCCGCCGCTATGCTCTTACCTGCCGCTATATCCGACCCGAGATGATCCCTGACCCCGAGAGACGCAAGAAGGCCTTGGTGAATGGAAAGGTTCCCCTTCGCTGGCAGGAGCGAGGTTACAAAGGCGAACCTGGTAGTGCCCTTGATTAATTACCTATCGCATTAATGCTGGCCTAGAAATCGACAATTTAGGCACAGTAAGCAGAATTGCAAAAGGTCTTGGAGCTGATTAGATTCTTGCTTCTCAAATTCGGCCGTTGAGCCCTCTATGGATTTGATGACTGTCAGATGGGCTCTATATCGGGCCTATAAGGTCATCCATGCTAATGGGAATATATGAAACGAAAGGATTCACAACTACTTGCTTTAGTTAAACCGAAAATCACGAGTGCTTAATCTGAAAATAGGCTTGAAGGATAGCACCTAGCACCAAAGTCAGAGTATAAGGAGAACAACCACCCCCGACTTTGATGTCAACAACTCCTTCCTATTTCTTCAATACTCGATAAGAGTCGAAATTTATTGCTTCAGAAAGCTCGGATAATAGGTATTGAGAGGGTATTACTTTCCGTTGAGCGAGGATCATAGGATGATACGGAAACACCGTCCTCCATTGCGTGTGTTCCCAGTTTAATATGAGAAAGGCTCAAAGGTTTGCGCGATGTGGTTGAACATGCACGGCTGCGTTCGGGACTTATCTACTCACAAAAAGCTATCGTTGCTTAGATAGTAACCAAAAAAAAAAAAAACCCCCCATAAAAAAGAAAAACCTCTTTAAGTTTAACAGAAAAGTGAAAGTTAAGTGACTTTTGGCAAAATACCATCTTCCTGAATTTATATTCAAAATATGAACAGGAAGATTTACTAGGTTGCTTGGTTGGTATATTTGACGCCGGGAGCTCTGCGAAGCAGAGACCCCAGAGCCTCCGGAAAGGCATCGAGGGCGTGCTAGGCTAGGATCTACGCTTGAACCAAAAAACAGGCTACCTATCCAGCAACTCTTGAACTGTCGATTTGCCGAAACTTTCGGCTTCTTACTGCTTCCTCTCAGGAAAATTTACTAATACCAGTCAGACGTCTATATATGGGTATGTGCTGCTTATGCTCTGCCTTGGCTGTTATTTGCGCATCTGCCTTCTTCATAGGAGATCCTTACTACTAAACAGCGCGGAAGCCAAGGAATTTGAGTGTTATCTAACTAATAGTAGAACAGTGTCAGAGTACAAATCTTGACCGTTTGCAGGCCTTATATAATATGGGACTGTGGCAGCAGTAGACTGTGAGTAATAGAGTACCTAATGTCCCGGCGGGTAGCGGGTAGCGGGTAGCTGCGCCTTCATGGAGGTAAAGGTGGCTGCATGCAGCAAAGAAGACTGTGGAAATAACTACATAAATCTCTCAAAATGAACCGAATAAACTACAAAAGGTGTAGAGATCCCAGATCGAATAGTGAAATGAATACGACATAGATCATCCCAAATATCATGGCCATTTCTCAGGACAAACCCCGAGCAGAACTAGACACTACATCTCCATTACCAATTACTCAAAACCTAGACAATTTCACCACAATAAGGCTTTCAGCGATGGCAATCACTGGAGACACGAGCACAGTAACAACACCCCACAATTCCTCCGACGCTGTTGACACTCCTACACGCATGACTGACAGCGACGCTTCCTTGTCCTGTGCAAGTTTCGCTATCAAAGATGGCATCAAGAACATTCCCGTGCCCGGGAAGGCATACATGATTAGAGATTTCCACACAGGCGAAGCTATCACCGTGGAAGACGGTCATCTAATGTTGAAGCCGGCTGGTGGGACAAGGGGTGGGTGGCACTGGCATTGCGTCGAGCGCGATGGGGGATGGCTCGGATTCCGCGAGGCAGTCTCAGGGAACCATCTGGGACGTGACGACCAAGGCGGCTTTCAAGCCAAGTTCAAGCACTTTGAGGTTTGGGAGTCATTCTGTCTCCGGCCGCTTGAGGCGGGAGGATACCACCTGCTAGTGACACATGACTCGTTCTTTCGGCGAATGGGCATCGCGGGTGATGGTGGCAAATTGATCCAGGTGAAAGCTGCGGAGGAAGCTACCCGATGGGAGTTTGTTCAGGTGTGAGGATTGGGCAGGGAATCGGGGATGGCGCTCCTAGCTTACGCATGCAAACGACGGGCTGAGCTGCCAATGAAGGAGTATGAGGGAGCGAAGTGGCGAGCTGTCATTCTAGAGCTTCGTAGACTTGGCTGCACAGCAGGGTTTGCAATTAGTATCATGATGAGCCTCCGATTGTCTTTAGGTCATATATTCCCTGTTTAAATCTATGTTTGTTACCTCGACGCAAGCTCGTTGAACAACAACTGCGATCAAACGTGCTCAACTGCAAATGCATGTGCTAGTGCTTATAGGTAATCACAGATTATAGATCTTCTATTAATATTTTGAGTAGCAGCAGGATTCCATGATAATAATTAAACCAGTTTCGTTTGCACCGGGTGCTACATCTACGGTAGGAGGTGGGAAAGGCTGGCTGGCAACCGTGACAAACGAGCCGCTTCTTGGCGGACATCAGCATGCGTCATTCCGTAGAAGCAGGTTGCTAACACGGCGTTTGCAAACATGATTAAGGTTCCTGATAATTGCCTCACAGTGCTCCCTATGTCTTCTCTCGTTGTGTAATAAAGCTAATTAGATTCCAGTTTGCAAGATGCTTGTCATCTTTATTACGAGACTCATCGTCCGAATAGAAGTGAGTCATCGTCGGCAGGGTCGTTAGGAAGGGGAGTCTGGGTTATCATGTGATCCTGGTCTTCCTACGGTGGACTATTGAAACGAAATGTGCAAATCATGCACACCGCACTCTGGAGGCCTGATCACTGTCACAATAGCACTTCCAGAGATTTCTAGCTTCGATTCTAAGTTGATAGAGAGACAGTATTCTGACATATTAGCAGAGTCTTAATACCTTAACATACAAATTAAGAGGCTGTTATTTCTGTAGATTTCTCATGTGATTTTATGCTTCCAGCACTTGCGTGAAGAATTAGCTCAACCTTTGTGAAATTTTCTATGTGTCTTCCGCTAGGCAGCAATGACTATTGTTCTACCTAAAAATTTAACTGAGCTTTCATGGTACGGAGTGATATGGAAGCTTAATTGGCTCCGGTTCTTTGTTGTTGATGATTTCGAACATTATGCTGCTAGTTAAGAACATGAAACTGCCAGAAAATTATAGAAGTTCATGTACCCTGCTTTTATTTCTATATATATAACTCTTGAGGGATTGGCTATGGGGCTATAAGGTTGCTATCGTGTCCAAGTTAGACTAGAGGATGCGCCAGCCGCGAGGGTATTTATTGACTGTTAGAGAAGGCGTTGTAGTGAGCTCGTGAGTTCTAGACTTCCTAGTAATATAATTTCTTCTCGAGTGTGCCGACCCATGAGGTAGTCTTGGGAGAATTGGCGAGGTCTACACCTTTTAAATTTAGTCTATATTTATGCCTACGTCTAGCAAGTATTAGACCTCTCTACGTGAGAAGGCTCGAAGCTTTGTGTCACGTACCAGAGTACGATCGAGCTTAGCAAGTGGAATTGAACCAGTGTAACCAAAACGATCCTGAAAGGTGTATTGTAGTGAAGCCTGCCGAGTAT